>CAUYRH010049530.1:0-23508 GCA_963574655.1 Perodicticus potto | reverse complement strand
CCCTGGATAGAGTGCTGTGGCATCACAGCTCACAGCAACCTCCAATTCCTGGGCTCACGAGAGTCTCCTGCCTCCGCCTCCCAAGTAGCTGGGACTACAGGCGCCCACCACAACGCCCGGCCATTTTTTGGTTGCAGCCGTCATCATTGTTTGGCGGGCCTGGGCTGGATTCGAACCCGCCAGTTCAGGTGTACATGGCTGGCGCCTTAGCCCGTTGAGCCACAGGCGCCGAGCCACGTATATAACCATTTTGTTTCAGGATAAATTTATTACACAAGATTCTCTCCTTATCCAATGCCATTTTCCTTTCTGTCTAATTTCTCTTACTCTCAAAAATATATTTTCTACAAAGCAGAATCCCAGTTTACTATGAAGCCAATTATTCATTCAGTCAAACTGATAATTAGAAGGTTTAAAAAGCAAGAATTTTTTCTTTGACAAAGACTCAGTTTCCCTAACAATTTAAACAACTAAATTATTACATTTTGAAATTCCTTTTAAATTCTTCATAAGCATTTATAACTTACATGTACCACCTTTCAACAATTTAAAATCCTTCATTTTTGTCTTAAATCTTATTTTTAAACTACCAGTTACTTTAAGACAAAAAGTTTTTTTTTTTTTCTTTTTGAGACAGAGCCTCAAGCTGTCACCCTGGATAGAGTGCTGTGGCATCACAGCTCACAGCAACCTCCAATTCCTGGGCTCAAGCGAGTCTCTTGCCTCCGCCTCCCAAGTAGCTGGGACTACAGGCGCCTGCCACAACACCAGGCCATTTTTTTTTTGGTTGCAGCCGTCGTTGTTTGGTGGGCTGGGGCTGGATACGAACCCGCCAGCTCAGGTGTACGTGGCTGGCGCCCCAGCCCGTTGAGCCACAGGCGCTGAGCCACCATACTTGGGTTTTATGCTGCTTCATCTTCTTTGCTCCAAGATGGTATTGATCAGCTTTAAGTGCATTCCATTCTTTCCCAAGCTCAATAGTTCTCGTGAGGAATAACAAGGTTCAAATTTTATTTTGCAGCACAGGCAATTGTTATGGACTGTGATAACAATAAAGCTCTTTTTTTTTTTTTTTTAACTGAACACTTATCAAGTGTCAGCTACTCTCATATACAATTGATCTTTATGGTAACATCAGGAGATAGGTACTTTTAACATAACAAGGAAGGAACAGAAGCCCAGAAAAGTTAAGCTGTTTGTCCAGGGATACCCAGAGTTGTGTCGTAAGCCCTAAGCCACTACACAGAAGAAGTGAGCTCAGGTGGAGGGCGCATGGGATTTGGTTGTCAGGGGGTCTCCTCACAGTTCAGGCTTTTTGCTCTGGCTCTCGGGGTTCTACGGCATGGACAGCACAGCCCAGTTTGACATCTGCATGGCTGTGATCCTTCCTACAAAGAGGTTCCAGCAGAATTACTTGATCATTCCTCGTCACTGGCTCTTGTCTTTTCTCTCACAAGAAATTCGTAGCTGTTTATGGCATCTGTCCTGTATTTTTCTTTATGGGTATTTGGACAATGTGTGATTCGTTATATACACAAGTCAGTTAACTTCTCTGCAGAGTTCTACCCTGTGAAACTATATTTACATGAAAAACAGGATAGTTTTTGTATGCCCATGGCAGTTCTGGGCACTTTGAAGTAGTCCATTAATTTTCCTGATTTTGTGGATCATTTGTTTCTATTTTCCTTCTAAGACCTATAAAGTTAGTTCATTAGAAATAGTGTGTAAAAATATATGCAAACTACTTCTTGTACTTGGTGCAATTTCTAAAAACTACATGTAATAGTAGTAGTGACATACTAAAAAGAAAAACCTCTTTTGGTGAATCTGTGATGGCTTTTGTGACATTTAAATTCATTAAAGTGATTACATAAAAGTGATCACATTAAAGTGATTACGTTGTGGTGCATTTGAGTTTTGACGTAATCTGAACATTTTTATAGATTTTTTAAAAAAGTCTAGCTTACCAAACAAAATTGCTTATCAAGATTTTAATTAGTTTCAACGAAGGAGTAGACTGTTTATGTAATTGCATCCCCCTTTTCAAATTCCATCTCTCCAACTGGTAAACAGTATGTAAAGCTGCATTTTTCTAATGTTTATGATACTGGAAATCTAATTTCTTTCCTAGCTGGTCAAAACGGAAAGTGTGTTTGTGTGTGCATGTGTGTATGTGTATTATATTTACTCAGGGGAACCTCACAGCAAAGTAACTGAGCCCAAGGTTTTGTTAAGGCAGAATACTCCCAAGTAACTGATTCCCCAGGGGTAGAGTAGGGATGTGATAGAAAGCCACCCACTGGGTACTAGAATAAAGGCAATCTGCTCTTTCCACATAAAAGACCCACCTCAACACCCCACAGGGATCCTCAGACACTCTTTCTTGCACTTTTTTTCTCCCCTGGGGATCTTGTGCTTTCTTGCACATTGGCCTTTGGTGAGGAGCATCTCAACCCCTCTGGCATGTTTTAAGTCACATTTAAATTGGGAACATAGGCCCCTCAGGGTGGCTCATGCCGGTAAGCCTAGCACTCTGGGAGGGTGAAGCCAATGGATCTTGAGCTCAGGAGTTCGAGACCAGCCTGAGTAACATAGCAAGATCCCCATCTCTGAAAAGAAACCCCCATAACTAAGTAATGAAAAATACACATTAGCAACTCATCAGCTCATACACAAAATTGTTCATAGCTGTTTCTTGGTTTCAGCACTAGTTATATATGAAGGGAAGTCACACTATCATAATTCATGAATCTGTACATTCATGATTTCTTCACATTTCTCTATGAATTTATACTTCAGCAAACACAATTATTTTTAAAATTCCACGAGAAAAATAGTGTCAGCCAGTATCAGTGTAACAGCATCCAAATGCTTCAGCTGAAAAACACGTAGAGGATAGGGCCTCACTCAGTAAAAAACGCTCAAAATGTCCATTATGTACAGATCTGGTGAAGAACTTGCCTGTTAATGACCTTTGACTCTGCCAATACTCCACTTGCCCCAGGACCTGTCCTGCTGCCTCCGAATTCCGAGCATGTTCAGCGTACATGAATCCCAAATCTCATCCATTCAAACCATAATTAGCTCTTCACCTAGAACTTGAATTTGAAGGGCAAAGTACAATTGTGAAGTGGTGTGGTTTATAAAGTCATGATCTTTCTGCGGGGTGGGGAGATTGTCACAATTTTTTTTAAAAAGCACCTAAATAACATTTTGAGATTTGTCGCTACATCCAAGATATAAGGATGAAGTTAACCTAAGTCGAGAAGGTTGTTCTCTTTGAAGTTATATCCAAGAAATGTTTCATTTCTTTCTTCAATGAAAGAAAATGAATGGATTTGGGCAAAGAGTGCTTGGATTTCTGAGCTATTATTTAAAGAAAAAGGAATAAAGGCAGAAACAAATGCAGGGAGCTGCCCTCTCTGGATGTTTGATAAAAAGTAATATAAAAAAATGAGACTTGGCATTCAAAGAAATAAACATTATAATCTCAACAGATCTGAGATAAGAAATAGGCATTTCTTTCTTGGCTTGGGGCAAAGTTAAGTTGCAAGGGGAAAACCGTAATAGAAATGGATTCTTGTTATCTTTTGTTCTCCTCTTTTCCTGTTTCCTCTCTTATTTCATCCTATTTTTTCCCCTCTGTTATCCCTTTCCTTTGCCTTTGCAGAAAAGACTATTGCAATTTTGAGCCTCTCCTGGGAGTTAATAGGTCAGATGAATTCATGAGCTATTTACTAAGTTGGCCCTATCTGATGGGATCTGCTTTGCTTTGACAAGAAAGTTATGGGATATATTTCCTGAACTAGAGAAAACAAAACATGAACTGGCAAGGTCAGAGACTGTCACTAGCCCACTAAAGCTGCATGGGAGAGTTTATAATCTGTAACACTGTGGTGTCCTTTGCCTGTTCATTGCCTTGCACTTAGCTGTCCTAATATGTAAAAAAAATTGAAGGGGATTCCCTCCCATGAGTGAGTTCTTCTATCCAGCTAAAAAAAGCACTTAAAAAAGTAAATTCCTTGCAAGTTGATTCTAGTTGAGGAGTACACTTAGGATTTAGCCTGCAATTTTACATCTCCCTGTTTGGGGGATTTTCTGCATGAATGGAGACGTATACAGGCATTCTGTACAATGTCTAAAGGATATCACTTGTCTTTTTGCTGTCCTTCCTCAAAGGTAGCAGGGCACAAAGACTAGGAGCCGTGGGCCACCCAGTGACCTCGGAAGGTTAGATAAGCATGCTAAAATCTTACACGCTCAGCTGCAAAACCAGGGACACTGACAAGTGCTTCTCTTACAGTTGTTTTGAGGCATATAAAGTATTATACTTACCCTGGCCATGGGGTATGTGCTCAAAAGGTAGCTCATTATGAAAGCTTTGAGATACACACAAGAATCAAGAGATGTAAAATCCACATGGATAGGAAAAAATGAAGCCCTCTCAGTAATACTGATAAACCAAGCAAGGTGAAACAAGCATGGATGACCAGAAAGGATGCTGTTGACTGTGTTTCTTGAAAGTGAAATAATCTCAAAACTTCCATAGTAACCCACATAGATGTGTATGTTTACAATCATGAGGCTGCAGCCCTGCTTGACCTTACACAGCAAATATCCTTTCAAGCTCAGGGAAAGAACAAGAGTTGAACTGATGATTTTCCATGTTTCTGGCTTTGGCATAGCGATCTATTGTGTGCCTGCATACATTTTGCTTATGTGTGTGTGTCTCTCCCCTTCAGTTCTCAGTGAGGCTTTCAAGTTTGACCCCTTTCATTCCATCCCATCCTGATTTTGCTCCTACCTCTTATCCTGTTTTTTCAATGGTATTTATCACTTTTTTTTGAGACAGCGTCTCACTATGTTGCCCTCGGTAGAGTGCCCTGGCGTCACCGCTCACAGCAACTTTAAATCCTTGGGCTTAAGTGATTCTCTTGCTTCAGCCTCCCCAATAGCTGGGACTACAGGCACCTGCCACTATGCCCGGCTATTTTTTTGTTGTAGTTGCCATTGTTGTTTAGCAGGCTTGGGCTGGGTTCGAACCCACCAGCTCCAGTGTATGTGGCCTGCTCGCTAGCCGCTGAGCTTCAGGTGCTGAGCCTATTTATGATGTTTTAAGGAGACCTTGCAACTTAATTATTAGGCTCTCGCCTGTCTCAGCTGTAGCGTATGAGAGCCATGAAAGCCAGCATGCTGGCCTATTTTGCCTTTTGTTTTTACTGCTGAATCCTCAGTACCCTAAAAGAGTAGCTAACGTGTAGCAGGAACTCAATAATTATGCACTGACTGAATAAAAGGAAGAACACACATCTCTGTGACTAAATCTGCTTAGGGAGTGAAGCCAAGACACTTAGGAGATAATGGAGAAGTTTCCTCATCTTTTACTCATCTGGATAGTTGGGTTTTAGAGAAGATACAGGTTTAAATCCTGGTTCTTCTACTGAGTATATGACCTAAAGCAAATCATTTGCCTTCACTGAGCCTCATCTCTTTTGTCCATATAGTGGGACAATAATGCCTACCCCTCTGGTGCTAGAATGAAATAGGAATATTGCTTTGAAGGTGCTTACCATGGAAGGCCCTAAACATGCCAGATTCTTATTCTTTCGCACTCAAGGGATCATTGTACTTTGGCTTTTTTTTGTTTTGTTTTTGTTGTTTGTGTTTTTGAGACACAGAGTCTCACTGTGTCACCCTGGGTCAAGTGCTGTGGCATCATAGCTGAGATTAGCTGAGATTACAAGCACCCTCCACCACACCCAGCTAGTTCTTCTATTTTTAGTAGAGACAGGGTCTCAGTCTTGATCAGGCTGGTCTTAAACTCCTGAACTCAAGCAATCCACCAGCCTTAGCCTCCCAGAATGCTGGATTACAGGCATGAGCCCCCGGGTCCGGCCTGAAGTCAGTGTACTTTGAATCAAAATGCCAAAAAGTCCCACGAAAACTCTGGTACTGGGACAATCCACATGACAGGTTATGTAATAAAAGCTGTAGGTGGCCCCTTAATCAGATATTTGCAGGACTGGTTGAAATAAAAATTGTGATGGGTTAGAGGCAACCCAAAGCTCCCCAGGCCAAACTCTAGAAGCTGTGAGTGTGTCATGTTATGTGGCACAGTGGACTTTGCAGAAGTAATTAAGATAGGGGCCTTAAAATAGGGAGACTGTGCTGGATTATCCAGATGGACACATTCTAATAGGAGTCCTTAAAAGCTAACAACTCTCTCTGGCTGGAGTTAGAAAGATGCAGCAAAAGGAGAAGTTGGAAAGATTCAAAATATGAGAGCAACTCAATCCACCAATCATTGGTGGGAGCCTGTAAGCACAGAGACCAGCAGCCCCCATGGCCCCTCTCCCACCCAGCGCTCAAGTTTAGTAAGGAACAGTGACATTGGTCCTACAACCACAATGCACTGGATTTGTCCAACTCCATGACTTTTTAAATGGGTTCTTGCCTTGATCCTCCAGTAAAGCTTGTAGCCTTGCTACCACTTTGATGTCAGCCTCAAGGCTCTAGGCAGAGGATACAGCTGAACCCAGCCAGTCTTCTGAACTTTAGAAACTGTAGATAATAAATTCATATTGTGTTAAGCTGCTAATAAGTTCACAGGGATTTGTTACAGCAGCAGTAGAAATCTAATACAAAAAAACCAATGCCGTACGCTTAAAGTAAATAAATTGTATGCTATGTACATTATTGCTCAATAAAGATGCTAATATATATATATATATATATGTATATATATATATATATATATATATATAGTTAGTTAGTAAGCAGGTAGATAAGATGCCCTGAAGATGAAGAGCCACACCCAAGAAAGGATTTTGCAGTTTACTAAGGCTGAGGCAGAGTATTTCAATTCTAATGTCTCCCTTGGAATTTCATTGCACCGCAAAGAACACAAAATTCATTTTGGAATAACATGAAAGCATTATCTTAATTTTATGTCCAAGGTTTAAAAACTGAAGACTGTGGTAGAGAAAAAAAAAAATCCAGGTATGTGAAATAGATTTCAGGTAATGAAAAGGATATATGAAAGTTCATTAAATCACTTGTCTGTCATGAGAATGCTCATCTGCGTGTTCAGAGCTGGAAGCTTTAAAGGAGCACTGTCAGAAGCCATGCCTTTCTCTAGGTAGTTCCCAGGGCCTTCTGCCATATGCTTTTTGAATTAAGACCCAGCAAGATATATGCTGGGATCTGAAAATACAGGCTTTACAGTGATGAACAGAAAGAACGAACCATTCTGGGGGAGAGAGCAAGCTGTTCTCTTACTGTCTTTAATCTTTGGATTTATGTTTCTTATTTCAGAAGGGGCCAGGGACTAAATTTGATGCTTTGTATAATTATTTTAGGTAAAGTCAAAGAACATTTTCCTCCCCTACAAAGCCTATACTATACTGATTTTTCTCTCTAGAGAATGATTAAAAATGTGTTGTGAAACTTTAAACCTACCTTAGTCTCAGACACTAAGATCATTTCTACATCACCAAGAAAATGCCTATTTTTTGACTCACTCTTTTGTCATGTCTGTTTGATGAAAACTGGAAAATCACAGGGAATTTTCTATACAACTTCCTATCACCTCTTTCTTTATTCTTAAACTGTCCTCTGTCCTGCCTCTGATTCCCTCATTCTTCCCTTTGAAAACACAGTATTCATTTCCTAGTTGTGCTGAAATCCTTCTGCATTTATTCCTGCTTGGATTAATTTGGCTATTAAATGGTTTTTGAAATATTCTTCTAAATGCATATTTTAAAAAATAGCAATAGTTTTATTCTAATATCTGGTTTTTATTCAAGCATGAGCATAAAAACTAAACAACCCAAGAACAGCAAACAGCAAAACTCAAGCCATTTCTATACCCCGAGTTCTGCCGATGATTAAGAAAAAGTACTGTTCTCGTTTTTTGTGTGTTTTATTGGAAACACACAAAAGCTTTAGAGAGAAATGAGGATGTGTCAGAACTTGGTTCTGCCATTTAATAACTGCATGTTCATTAGCAAGAAACTGGTTCCTCCAAGTCCAGATTTTTTATCTATGCTGTGGAGATTTTTAGAGACACAAGGTGATAATGCTGGAAGCACTCAGCATTTCTGTTTGTCATTCCCAAGGCCATTGCCATTCAAATCCCATCATAATCTGGTCCTAAGCAATATTTACACTTAAATGGAATCACCTGTCATTATAGTCACAATCTTATCCTTTGTCCTTGCAGCTTTTGAGGGGAATATGAGTCTACTTGCTTCAAGATTATATACCTTCCCACTTACTTTTTTGTATGTACAGAGATATGTGGAAATGTAATTACAGTTTTATCATGCAAATTTCCCTGTACTGATACTTTGTAGTCAGACCCTCCTCCCACCCCACATCTAGGCTTTTGTTTATACAGTTCCAAGAATGGAATGCATGGCTTCCTGTTATGCCTCTGTTTCTTCCTTTCCTATGGCCCAGTACTTAGCATCTAATAGATAAGAAAGAGAGAAGGAAAGATGAGTTGTCTCGCATAACCTCCGCTGATCCTTTTCTGAACTGTCCCAATCCGAATTGTTCTCTCTTCTTTTTCCTAGTTTGCTCATTACTCTGCTCCACACCCAGCTGGAGTCGTACCTACTCCCTGCAACACACTTTAGATTCCTTGAGATACAGGCCCATCTGGCCCTCCAGTATGCAGTTCAGATTTCCTTGTAAATTGAGCTGAATTGAATGTGATTGTGAACAGGATTGAGTCCATAAAAGCCATGAAGTAGCAGGAGCTCTTTTTTGCTTCCTAACCTATTTGTCCCTATTTCCCTGACTTTTCAAGCAGTGTCTAGTCTGGACTATGAACTCTCCTTTCCCCAACTGTATGTTACACACAATTTGCATTGAGTTCCACATGACTGATTCCTGAAGCTGCTACCCAGGAGTACTTATACTTTTAAAGAAGAGACTGAAGTCCTCAGGTATAAAGAGAGACATACAAATGTGGAATGTCATATATCATCCAGTGTGAGGGGAGGATGTATGAAAAAGATGTGAAGCTTTGAGAATTGGTGAAACTACCTTATGTGAGAGTTTGCTTCCATCCCCTCCCTAAAAGTTTAGGCTTATATGTGGGTTATGGTACTATTGCCGACTGGATTTTAGAATGATGGCATCCCCACTGGGGCAATGTATCATTATTTTAGGAAAATGTGGCTGTATATCCAATATGATGGTATTGGGAGACCTGATTGATTGTTCCTACTAGATCTGGGGCAAGGCATGAGTGGGGACAGTCTTGACCACAAAGAGTTGGTGGTCCAGGTCTGCAGCATTTTAGTGAAGAGCTGGTGGAGATGCCACAAGTGTTCTGTAGGTGGAGACCAAGTTCTCATGACTGCTAAAACTTGGATCTGTGTTTAACTTTCCTTTAAACACAGATCCATTGGTAGTACCACTTCTCAAATTTTCTAAGCCCGTGTAGAAGTGCATTGGTATTCTAAATCGAACTTACTGGGTCAGTATCTTAACAAAGGCAGATCATTGGTATCTATGTACTGGCCTAGCATATCCATCCATCAAATCATCCATTCACCCATTCCGCCATTCAAATGTCTACCACCTCACTCCTAAAGTATGGGAGGCAGATACACCAGAGTAGATCAATGCATTTTATGAAGTGAATGAGAATGAGACTTTATTCTCCAGAAGATGACTAGGCATTTGCAACATTAATTCTGATCTGGAACCTCATATAACTAACCAAACTCTGTTCTGGTTGATATCTACGTGTAGGTTATACAAAAAAGGCTTCCAAAATATTCTAAGCCCATGCTGATTAATTCTACTGGCTCTTCCCCCTCTAATTCTCATAGGCACATTCTACAACTTTATAAGTGTCTTCGTTTTTTTCCAGGTGTTTTGTTGTTATCCACAGGTGATTGTTCTGTTTGTTTGAGAAAAACCTAATCTTCTGATTCTTTGTTTTCTCTAGTGCTTATGGTGTTATAGTTCTCAGAGGTTAGAGTTTATGAGGAAATCAACCAGCATTTACTAAGCACCTGATGTGCGCCAGACACTGAGATAGAACCATCATATCTGCTATCTGTTTCATGCTCACAATAAACCTTAGAGAAAAATATAAGGTTTCTATTTTTACAGACAAGGAGACAGATGTTCAGAGAAGGTAATTCGCATTGCCAATAAGTATAGCACCAGGATTTGGATCCTTAGATGTTTGGCTACAAAGTTGTGACCCTTTTGTTAGATGTTATTGGCAGGGGTCTGCCTGTTTTAAAAATGTGCTGGAAATAAAATCCATGGAAGGTCACCAAGGTTTGGGCATAAGCACAGAACATTCCCCCTTTTTGGAGATCCACAATACATGTGGGAGGGTGTGTTTGGTGGAGAAGCAAGATTGTTAAATCCTAATTCATCTCACACTTCACTCTCCCTTTGTTCTCTTCCTTGGCTCATTCTGGATGGAGAAAGAGACATGGGAAAAATAGCCTCACAGTGTGCATATTACCTGCATTCACAACAACCAAAAGCTTGAAAAGAATGGCTTGGAAAGCATAAGGGATAGAAGGCCTCAAAGTTTCAAATGGAAATTAATTGTGGAGGACCCAGTATTGTTTATCTGAGAAATAGAAAATATATCTTTTAATGTAAAGGTAAAGTAAGAGCTTTTTTTTTTTCTTTTTTATTTGTTTGTTTTGGACAGGGTCTGGTTCTGTTGTCTGGGCTGGAGTGCAGTGGCATGATCATAACTCACTGTAGCCTCAAACGCCTGGCCTCAAGTGATTCTCTTGGATTTTCCTGCCTCAGCCTCCCAAAGTGCTAGGAGTACAGGTGTGAGCCATTTCTCCCAGGCAAGTTGATGTAAGGGCTTTTACAGGTAGACTTGGGATTCCACACTCAACTTTTTTTCATAAAGTCTCAAAGAGACTTTATAATTACAGGCGTTTTCATTATCATTATTCTTGAAACACAGGAATTACTACTTCTAAACATACACATCCTTAGGTTTGTACTTGGCCACAGAAGGGGAGTAGAGAGGCCCAGTGCCCCTGACAGTGACGGGGGTACAGACATGTGGCCCTGATACCAAGATGAAGCCCCTCTGCCTCACACGGCCGAAGTGGACTTTGTCAACATTTGGCCTGGTTGGATCAAAGTTTCCCCTTTTTACACTAGAGGGTAATTTTATTGAATGCATTAGTAGTGGACACAAGAATGAAAAGACAATGTTCAAATTAACCTAGGGAATAAAATTTCGAGTGTCTCAAACACTCTGGAGAGGAATGTGTATTTCTCTTCATCGGAACTGAATTTAAAATTTAAAAAAAAAGCCAAAATAGAAGGTAATTTCTAAACTAAGCCATGCAAAAATTGCCGGTGTAAAAGAAAGCAAGGGAAACCACAAGATAGATTAAAAAAAAAATAAAAAAAAGGTACACATTCCTCCTGGGATACTTCGATGTGGGGCAATTTAAAACTTTTATTTATTTTCCTTTTCTACTTGCCTTTTGTGCATTTGGCAGAAAAACTTGTTTTGACATTGAAACCTGTATGAAGTGTTACAGAGCAGAGCTAAAGAACACAGCCGGTTACATCGAGGAGCTCATACCTGCGCATGCGCCGTCATGGTTGGGGTGCCCTCCCCTTCCCCCACCCCGCTCGCTTCTTTGGCCAAAGCCAGAGGGCGCTCAAGGGTCAAGCCCAGGCCAGCCCACCAGGTCCTCCAGAGAGGTGAGGAGCTGTGTGAGCGAGACATGCACTAGTGTCCTCTATGTGCTCCTTTTTCTTCCTTCCACTCCCATCCTGGGCGGGGCAGGTGGACTTCGAGGCCACTGCTGGCCACCCTGGCCTGGCACTGGGCAGTGCTGGGCGGCTCGTGGGAGGAACCAATCTTGTCTGCAGCCCTGCCTGGTCCACGCGTGGCCCCCAAGGTACAGCAACACGCACTTTGGGTTTTGTCCCATTTCATCTGCGGTTCTGCCCCTGTTTCCAATCTCCGATGTCTGTTCCTCCCTTTTCATCCCCTCCCGCAGCCTCCAGGCTCTTCATCATGCTGTCCCTGCCTCGTCCCCCACCCCCAACACTGCTTTAACTGTAAAATGTCCCGATTGCCCCAGTTGCTATAGGGCTCCTGGTTGATTGTAACGCTCAACTAACGTCGTCGTTCTTTTAAAGACGCTTGAGTGGTCGTGTGTTGCTTAATGGATGTGCTCTGGGAAATGTGTCTATGCGAGTCCCTGGTGTGCACGCCGTGGAGTGTCCTCACACACACCTAGATGACATCGCCCGCCGCGCCCGGCTGCGTGGTAAGGCCTGCTGCTCCGGGGCTGTCCCGTGCGTCACACGCCGCAGCTGAATGTTGGAGGCGGCTGGAGCGCAGGTCTCAGTGCGGTGGCAATTATTCCTCTCCATTGTAATCTTGGAACCACCAGCGTTATATGTGCAGGTCTGTTGTTGATAGTCATTATGTGGCACGTGACTGTGTTTTATAAAGAGCTCTGTGAAGTTAGTTTTAATTTGGAGAAAATGTTTAGGAGGAAGTGTTTGAACAGGCGAGGCTGTATATTTTTGTACAATCTCTGCCCCTACCTTTATAATACTTCTAGAAAGTAAAATACCAGGGGAGGTTCTGCTTGTACTGAGTGAACAGGTGGACATACATTTGTCTACCTCATGGACATACATTTCTACCTTTCTGAGTAATGTCGCCCATTCATTCATTCATGTGCTGATTTGGAAACATTTGCTGACTTTTACTATGTCTTTGACACCGGACACTTCCTAAGAAATAAGAATCTGAGGTTGTCCTTGTCACAGTCTGGGAATAGAGAGATACTAACTTTATTTCTGTTACAGTCCTCGCAAAATTGAAAGTGAAATAGTTGGAAGGAATTTTGCTTCAAGCACCCAGGCACATTGTTCAGTGGTTTTATGAAGTAAGTGTCATGGTGCTGTGGCCCTGACAGGTGAGCACATGGTTTAAGGGCTGCCCCAGTGGGAAGGCTGCTCCTGCACAGGCGAACTTGGCTCATTGTGCTGCATTGGCCGGTCCTGATCGGGTCCAGATGGGAGCAGAGGTGTATTCATTCTTACTCTGTACTCTGCTGTGCTCAGGGAACACCTCCAGGGGCTTTATTATCATCGTAACTGTGATTATGGAGGCACACAAGCCTGTCACTATTCTCCATTAACTGCCAAACCCATCGGGTTTATTTATAGTTTCTGACAATTAATTACTCTTAAGTTAAAAATATTTGTATAGTAGAACATACTTTTTCTGTTAATAGATAATAACAAACACTGATCTCTAACTCAGAATGGGTGATTTTTATTTTCATAAGTCCCTGGGTTAGGGACCTGTACCAGGTGTCAGACGTGGAGGGTGACGTCAGCTGATGCCTTGAGCAACACACTCACAGGGTGTGGTCTTCATCTGGCTTCTTTCTGTTCACTTATACTTCTGAGCACAGAAGAGCAGAAGGTCTTTATAGTTATTTGGAGAGAATGGAGGAGAGGGTGACTTTGTATAGGAAAGTTCTGAAAAAGCTTTTAAGCAGGGTGAATATTTTTAAGTGGGTGCTGGAGGTACTAATATCTTCTGGGGATATGGGAACCACTCAGAGTCTGTGGGGGGGATTTGGAGCCAGAGAGTACCAGAGATGTGTTCTGGCCCTGTGACCTATGACATGACCTGTGATGTGACCTTTATCAAGTCATGAACTTCCCAGGGCCTCAGTTTCCTCTCTTGCCAAGTAGACAACTACATCTACTTGCCAGCTTGATGTGTGGATTAAATAAGATGATCTATCTAAAGTATTCCTGGCACCAGTGAGAGCTGGGTAGCAGGTATCCTCATTGTCAGAGGGAAGGAGGTGGCGTCGTGGCAGTGATGTCTAGAGGCTGGGGGTGGGTGGGTTTGGGATGGCTGGAGATGAGGTGTACAGGGTGAAGTGTTGATAGATGAGCCTGAGATGGAGGCAGGGACCACACTGTTACATCACGGGAGTGGGGAGTGGGGCGGGGGAAGTTTACCTGATAAAGTGCCACAGGCTGGAATGGAGACCAGCAGATCTTTAAAAACAAAACTCTGGAAACTGGGAATCTGGAGAACATCATGCTTTAATACCTTTAATTTGAGCACAAACAAATAATATGCTCAGTAGAATGTAATCTTATTTATTTGTTAAACAGACCCAGTAGGACTGCCACTTGGCAGCAAGTTATCAAGAGTTAGATGAAGATTCTTTCTGTACTTAAAACCATATGACTCAATTAAAAAAGAAATACTTGATAATTTGGACTTTGTGTTAATTTCCCTCAGTTAGGTCTAATTAGTGTTCCTTCACTATGCCATATGTAGTGTTTGCTTAGCCTGGCAAAGTGATAAATTGCTCTGGTTTACTATTTTGTCCCAAAGCTATTTGTAAAGGAAAAAGTACCCTTTTCATGAATTAAGGTCTCCTAATAAGGACAAGAATCTAAACAAACAATTAAGTAGAAAAGTGTCAGTGAAGGCATAATTGCCCATGTTTTTTGTATTTAACAGACAGTGGCTCATTTATACACTTTTTGAATTTAATATAAAATATGTATCTGATGATAAGCTGTATATAGCACACATAAATAAACATCTGTCAGATGCCCATTATCTGCAATTTGGCGCTAATTCATCAGAGCATGACAGCAGACTCAGTTGAGTGGCGTAGGAATGGATGAAAGGCATTCTCTCCCTTGCGGGGCTTCATGACCCACTATGACTAGAAAGATTCATCTACATTTTGTAGATCTGAATATAAACTGATCCTGTTTTTGATGTATGAGTATAGACCAAATGCCAGGGGAATGGAGGGAAAGTGAAGTTGGTGTTTAGGGCCTTTTGAGGGTACCCCAAAGGAGATCAGATTTGAGTTGGTTCTGAAAGATGGCCAGGTGGTTCCTCTCTCACTCATTATTGAGGGAAAGTTTGGTTCCTACTTTGGTTTTTTCTTTCTTGTTTGGAATTTGTTACAACCATTATGCTGAAAGTAAGCGGCAATATGCCTTTAGTTGAAAATTTGGAAAGTAAGTAGCACTATATCTTTAGTAGAAAAAGAAGGAGGAAAAAATAACGTAGAGGCAAATACAGACATTGCATAAATGTCAATTACCAAGAGATATTGTTTCTTCTATATTCAGTGGGACCTAGCTAGAGTTCATGCCGATCTCAAGCAATGAATATAATCCAGGGTAGGCTCAACCCCGCTCAGTTACACTAGCATGTGGCTTGTGGTTGGTGACTTTTTACAGTAATTGTATTAGATTCTAAATTATTAGTTAACTTTTTGAATTCAATCATGGAATTTCAATAGATTTAAATATTTTTAACTGTTTTGCAACACTGGGATAGGCAAAACAGTAATCATATCCTCATCTCTGGAACCTGTGAATGTGTGACCTCAGGTGGTATAGAGATTTGGGAGATGTGATTAAGTTAAGGGTCTTGATTGAGATGTCTGGATTATCCTGGGCCCAGTATAATCACAATGGTCTTTATGAGGCAGAGAAGGAGGCAGGACTGTCAGAGGGAGAGAGAAGATGTGTCAATGGAAGCAGAGGTGGGGTGATGCCACCGTAAGCCAAAGAATGTAGGTGACCTCTAGGAGCTGGAAAAGGTGAGGTAGCTTGTTCGTGCCCAGAGCCCCTAGACCTTGGGAAAAGGATTCAACCTAGTGAGACTGATGGCAAGCTTCCAGTCTTCAGAAGTTTGAGTTAATAAATTGGTGTTCCTTTAAGCCACCTAAGATTTATAGGAAACTGCTATGGAAAGGTACAGAGAAGGCTTACAAGGATGTTCAGCATTGAGTTAGTGAAACAAAGGATTAAAAGTTTAGAAATACAAAATTTATTGCACCATATCTGAGAATCCTGAGAAAATGTAAAAAAAAATATGAAAGTATTTGAGCTGAGACGAAATACTATGATATTGGCCTCACTGGACAGAAGACCATTCACTAACAACCACAGCATCAGCCTGTGAGGTCAGAGCAGAGGGAATGTTCTTCGCAACACAAGTAGGGCAACATGCAGGTGCTGGGGACAGAGGGATAGACAGAAACACACACACTCTGCCCGTGTGTTAGGGATTTAGGACATCTCTTTCCAGACCTTTGTGTTGATGAATCATTCTAGATAGTCAATACCCTCCTGTATATACAAATTTAAAACTGGGTTTCCTACTTAATGTGATATTACAGTAGAACATCCATAGCTGACCACATCTCTACATGGACCACCTCCTCAACTTGACCTAACTTACATAGACCTCACCACATGTACATACCAGTACAGCAGGCCTAGTCCCTTATGTTGACCACCTCCATATGCTGACCAACTTGTTACAGTCCCTTGGGTGGTCAACTTACAGAAGGTATAGTATGTAAGGATTTCCTTTTTATAATTATATGATAATGACTGTGAGCAAAATATTCATATACTGTGCCTATGAATATTATCATTATGTTATTGTTAGGCATTTTTTGCTCACAATCTTTACTATTGTAAGTATTGCAGTAAAAAGTATTGTAGATAAGATATACATACACATCTGATGATTTCTTTCTTTCTTTTTTTTTTTTTTGAGACAGAGCCTCAAGCTGTCACCCTGGGTAGAGTGCTATGGCATCACAGCTCACAGCAACCTCCAGCTCCTGGGCTTAAGCAATTCTCTTGCCTCAGCCTCCCAAGTAGCTGGGACTACCGGCGCCCGCCACAATGCCTGGCTATTTTTTGGTTGTCATTGTTGTTTGGCGGGCCTGGGCTGGATTCAAACCCGCCAGCTCTGGTATATGTGGCTGGCACCTTAGCCACTTGAGCTACAAGTGCCGAGCCACATCCGCTGATTTCTTAGGAAGAATTTGAAAAGGTGAGACTTTTAAATCAAGGGGTCTGAGCATTTTAAGATCGCCAATTTACTTTCTAGACACATTTATACACACCCTTGAAGTGCTGGGGTAGCACATCCTTTTTGAAAGGTACAATACGGTGTGGGTTTTGCAGTCATGGTTATAAGAAGCCAGCAGCTTTGCCTAGGTACAGTGAGAGCAGAGTAGAAGGGAGGGATTAAAAGTTGCAAATCAACAAGGAGAGGAAGAAATGGTGGAGTTACCCCATGACTGGAACCACTTTGCAGGAGTTTTTGAGGGTGGAATTGTGCCTCAGGGTAAAGGAAGAAATATTTGTCTTGAAGCTGTCGGTTAGAAGATAGCAAAGAATTTTCACGTACACTGTAGGTAACAGATCAATAAACATTATAATGTTTTCCAATGATCATGTGTTCATACTTTTCATGAGATTGTTAGCCATTTATTACTTTTGTCTGTTCTGGCTAGGGAGGGTGCACAGGGTGGTTTTGGAGGGCTGAAACCACTGCCAGAGTCTATGGTGCTGCCACTGAGGTCAACAGCTGTCACTGATCACCTCTCCCTAGGCCTGTTCTCCTAGCAGACATGGAGAATGTCACCAGAAGGAAAACAGATGCAGCAGAGGTGCACATAAGAAACAATCTAATTATGGATAATTAAGTAATTAGAAGAGTGCCAAGCAAGGAAAAGGAGGTCTAGATGCTCTGGTTCTGAAAACAAGGGGATTTAGCTTCCTTTGGGGAGAGTTATTTCTGGAAGTAATGCTCAAGTTGATACATGGCAGATGAATGCAAGTTAGCCAGACAAAGTGAGTGGGAGAAGAGAGTCCCAGCCTCAGGCAGAGGGTGCTACATGCGAGGGATCAGAGGCCTGGAGAAACCCACAGGAAGATTGCCTAAGTTTAGGTGTAGAAAAGAGAAAAAAAATGAGCCTTAAAAAATAGCCAGTAAATGCAAGAAAACAAAGCGATTAAGATAGAACTATTAGAGATATGCATATCTAGAGGTAAAATTTCTGATTTGCAAGTCATTGAGATCCTTTTCTTTCTTTTCTCTATTTACTTATCGCTTATTACACCCCCGCACACACAAGAACAGATAATTACCTTTAATTTCATAGAAAGGTCCTGAGAAGATTTGGGTAGAAGAATATTTGCTGAAATCTGGAACTGCTAGAATACCTGCTTTATTTTCTTATGACAACCTCACCTCTCAGTGGTTTGTTAACACTACAATCAAAGAAATCTAATGAAATGGTAAAGAAAGAGAGCCCAGAATAACTGAAATAAGAGAAAAAACTCAATTCAAGTGTAATTTATGGCAACAATTAATAATAAGAGAGATAAAGTTTATATTTCAAATAGTATTATACTTTCAGCTGCAATTCTGTTTCTATTCCCTATTGAAAATTTCTCTGCTCCTTGAAACCGTACAGTAGGGACTGTGAAATCCAAGCATAGACTTCAGAAGCTATCAACGTGGAAAGGATGGCAGACACTTGGAATGTAGAGTTAAAAAGTATGGGTTCAGAAACATTCTTTTTTTTGGAAAATACATACCTAAATATATATACATACACATGAAACTGATCATTCATTTGATTCATGAATCATATAAAGCCATTCATAAACAGGAAAATGGCAGTTTTTGTAAATCCTTCTCCATGTATCTTCAGCTGCTATGGAGAAACTTTGCCAAAATATTTCATAAACAGAAAGGAATAATTTAGCTAACAATGGACGCCAGGATGAAGCAGGCAGTACTCAGGAATGCCCAAGTGAATGGTCTAATCACTTGGTTTGAAGCATGTTTGTGGTATAAAAAGGCACTGTGGTAGTGCAGCTTTCAAAGTCCAAAATATAAATTCAAATGTGGCTTGTTCTGCATCACAAATAAAAGAACATTTCTACCAGAGTTAAAATGCCATTTGAAAGGTACCGTGCTTTTGAATTGGAAATTAGGTGAAAGAAAAAGTACTAAATGAAGGTGATATATCATGCACATTGAAATGTATGAATGTTACATATATTTATGTAACAGTAACATAGGTTGAATTACTGCTTAATCAAACTATTATGGCTAGTGGAGAACTAATAAAAAAGGTAGATTGCTTAATGATATTTAATGATAAATACTTACGAATTACATAGACTTCATTTCATAACTTGTGATGTATTAATTAATTGTTGTCCATAATCTTTGTCTTATTTTAGAAAAATTTTCCTGTTGCTAATCAACCTGTTTAAATGGGCCAGAATTAATACATAATTTCTTTGAATCCAGAGCCTTCCTCACAGTGGAATGAAGACAATGGCATTGTAATCATTTCAGAGTAAATCAGTGAATAATTTACGTTTGAAATTTCAGCAGGCCAATTATGGCTTCATATTACTCTTTTTTTAAAAGTATAATTTCCATTTTTTTCTCAAAAGACAAATATTTTTTCCTCAAGAACTCAACTCCTTACATGGGCTTTGGTGGACCTTAGCACCCAAAGGTTTAAATTGGGGTGAGGGTGTTTGGTCCTTGTGGGCTTCGGGAGAATTGTTCCATACTCCTCACTCTTAATGGCTTAGGTTGGAAATAGAAGAGTTTATGTATGATAGCCCTTGAGAAGTCTAACATGTTGTTTTACTTCTTTAGAGTTTATCTTCAGAGTTGGATAGGCTAAAATTAGCACAGATACAAGGTTGAAGGTAGCATATCCTAAAGATAGATTAAAGAATATTTAATTCTTCTGAGCCTAAAAAAAAAATCAATATTTGTAATATTATGTATTCATCTTTAGAATAACAGTGATTTTGCATTTTGGGTGTGGGAGTGTAAACTTAATACATTGTCGATGGTTTCTAGAACCAAAAATAATTGTCACTATTTGTATGAGACTTAAAAATAGTCTGAACAAGACATTTGCATGTCTTGAAAGGTTTATTAACTTTTTGAAGATCATAAGTTGAAGTTTAAACTTCAAACTAAGATCTGATTTCATAAATCTTGTGATTTTTTTCAAACTAAAGTGCATCTTGTGCTAATACCAATATAATGTTGTTTATAAATAGGCACTTTACTTTAGAAACTACTAGCTTTTCCTTCACACCACATAATGTAAGATCAAACTCTTGATATCATTACTTTAGCAGTAAGACAAAAGTGAATATAGATTATGCCTCTGGCAATTTTAGACTAGGAAGTTTTTTTTAATAATTAAATCATAGCTGTGTATATTAATGCAATCATGGGGTACAATGTGTTGGTTTCATATACCATCTGAAATATTTTCATCAAACTGGTTAACATAGCCTTCATGGCATTTTCTTAGTTATTGTGTTAAGACATTTCTATTCTGCATTTAGTAAAGTTTCACCTGTACCCTTCTAAGATGCACCGTAGGTGTGGTCCCACCAATTCCCATCTCTCCACCATCCTTCCCCTTCCCCTCCCTTCTCTTGCCCCTTTCCCCATATTCTTGTGCTATAATTGGGTTATAGCCTTCATATGAAAGCTATAAATTAGTTTCATAGTAGGGCTGAGTAGACTAGGAAGTTTTTGACCTAACTTCCAAGTGACAGCTTTTAAAAATAGATCACAAGAATAGAGACGCAAGAACCCTATGTGCTCAGTTCTAATGGGAAGTCAGTAGATGATCTACTACCAGGAGTGGGGTAGGGGCATGAGGGATCAGAGAGAGAGGAGGAAGGAGAGGGATAGGGGTCACAGTGTATGGCCACCCCTCTTGGGGGTGGAGCATGATTAAAAGAGGGAGTTTACCTAAAAAATTCAATCAGTGCAATCTAATTCTTTGTATCCTTAGCAACCCCCCCCAAATTATCAAATAAATAGTATTTGATAGATTGAATTCACAACAACAACAAAAAGAAAAGAAATATTGATCAAAATATGTAGAGCTTCTGTTTGAAGGTATAAGAAAGCTACCAAAGCATATTGTAGGTCTAAGATTCAGAAGAGAAGAAAAGAACAGAGAGCTGAGCCCTGTGTTTGCCTGCTTTCTTTCCTTCCATGTAAATGCTACTGGCTGAAATGTTGATCTGTGCTCTAAGGATGGTGATAAGGCTGGGTTAACAGAGATTGTAGTCAGGGCCCACCTAGCCCTGGTAAACACCCAGATTATTAGGGTAATGAAAAGTGAAAAAAAAAAAGTATATATCAACACTTGTTAGATGCAGTTAAGCAGTAAAATATAGATAGGAAGAAAGTTTATAGTCTTAAAAGCATCTGTTAAAAAAGAAGCCTAAAAATAATGATCCACTTCTTGGGTGGTGCCTGTGGCTCAGTGAGTGGGGTGCCGGCCCCATATACCAAGGGTGGTGAATTGAAACCTGGCATTGGCCAAACTGCAACCAAAAAAAGCTGGGTGTTGTGGTGGGTGCCTGTAGTCCTAGCTACTCAGGAGGTGGGACTACACCTAAGCCCAATAGCTGGAGATTGCTGTGAGTTGTGATGCCATGGCACTCTGCTGAGGGTGACAGAGTGAGACTCTGTCTCTAAAAAAAAAAATAAATAAAAAAATAATGATCCACTTCCAAAGAAGCAATGGAACAACAGATTAAACCTAACACATACAAAGGAAGTGATAAAGATAAAAGCAGATATTAGTGAAATTAAAAATAAATATTAATTAAGAGTATCAGCAAATCAGAAATCTACTTCTTTGAAGAGACTAATGAAATAGATAAATATCTGGCAAAACTGATTAAGAATTTAACAACAGATGAGCAGAACTAATATAATGACAAAATGGAATATCACTATTAAACTTACATGTGCTATACCTCTC
Source organism: Perodicticus potto (assembly GCA_963574655.1). NCBI lineage: Eukaryota > Metazoa > Chordata > Mammalia > Primates > Lorisidae > Perodicticus > Perodicticus potto. The sequence goes on along the minus strand of CAUYRH010049530.1, from coordinate 1,825 downwards.
AAAAGAAGATATAACATACAAAATTATGTCAATATATTTGAAAATTTAGGTATAGTTTGTCTTACACCTACTAGAAATCAAATTCATTTTGGAAATCCTTTCCATAAAGAAAATGATAGGGTTACTTCATTTTATCTGTGAGTAGTACGGATAATAAAAATATAATTCCAATCTTTCATAAACCTTCCATAGAATAGAAACATTGTAAATATTTCCCCACTTATTTTATGAGAATAATAAAACTAAAATGCCACCCTCTTGCCATAACATTTAGTAATAAGAAAATCACAGGTCAATCTTTTTCATGAATGGCCATGCAAAAATCCTATAATAGTAGCCAACAAACTCCAGCAACACTCAAAAGATGACACACACCAGGCTTAAGTTGTGTCTATCTTTAATGTGAGTTTGATTCAATTTTTAACATTAATCAATGTAATTGACCATTTTAATTTTAGTGTAATACAAAAGAAAGCATAAATGATCATTGGACAAAATAGGACACCATTAGTAATTTTCAAAATACCACAAGCTCATAGTGAACTAAGTATAAAGATATTTTCAGACAATTTTACCATGATTATCTAAATGTAGCAGTCATTTTTCTTAGTGGTGAAATTTGAAAACTTAACTTCTGAAATTAGGAATATGATAAATGTCTTCTACTTCAATGTCTATTATCTCACAAATAATGGATATGCCATTCTAATGGAGAACATAAATAATATTATTTGGTAAGAGAAACAAACACTGAGGGAGTTTGAAAGGAAGATATAATAGTATCATAATTTGGTGACGATAAGTTATATGTGTATAAAATCCAAAATAATACATTAACACTTGATGCATTCTTGGAATTAATAATTTAGCAAGACTTCTGCGTACTTGGCCACTCTGAGAAAAGCAATTTAATTTTACATAAGTAACAGAAGATGAAATTTAATAGAAAGGTCATTTTACAAAAGCATCAAACAACTTCAAATTCCCAAAAGTTACAAAAATGTGTTAGGCCTCTACACAGAAGATTTCAATTTATTTTTTTTCTTTCTTTTTTTTTTATTATTAAATAATAGCTGTGTATATTAGTGTAATCAAGGGGGTACAATGTGTTGGTTTCATATACAATCTGAAATATTTTCATCAAACTGTTTAACATAGCCTTCATGGCATTTTCTTAGTTATTATAGGAAGACATTTGTATTCTGCAGTTATTAAGTTTCACCTGTACCCTTCTAAGATGCAGCATAGGTGTGGTCCCACCATTTACCCTCCCTCCACCCAACCTCTCCCACTCTCTTCCCTTCCCTTGTTCCCTTTCCTATATTCTTGAGCTATAATTGGGTTATAGCCTTCATGTGAAAGCTATAAATTAGCTTCATATTAGGGCTGAGTACATTGGATACTTTTTTTCCATTCTTGAGATACTTTGCTAAGAAGAATTTGTTCCAGGTCCATCCATGTAAACATGAAAGAGGTAAAGCCTCCATCTTTCTTTAAGGCTGCATAATATTCCATGGTATATATGTACCACAATTTATAATCCATTCGTGAGTTGATGGGCACTTGGGCTTCTTCCATGACTTAGCAATTATGAATTGAGTGCAATAAACATTCTGGTACAGATGTCTTTGTTATAATGTGATTTTTGTTCTTCTGGGTATATACCTAGTAAAGGAATTGTAGGATCAAATGGCAGGTCAATTTTTAGATCTCTAAGTATTCTCAAAAACATCCTTCCAAAAGGAACGTATTAGTGTGCATTCCCACCAGCAGTGTAGAAGTGTCCCCTTTTTTCTACATCCATGCCAACATCTCTGGTTTTGGG
>CAUYRH010049528.1:0-10664 GCA_963574655.1 Perodicticus potto | reverse complement strand
GAATTAGAGAGGAGGGAAAGGAGAAGAGAGAGGGAGATGAGTGTGTTCTCACTTAATGGGCATGAGGTTAGGATGTATGGCACACCTCTTGGGGGTGGGACACAATTATAAGAGGGACCCTATGTAACAAACACAGACATTGTAACTTATATTTTTGTATGCTCAAATAAACATGAAATAAAAAAATAAAATTTACCCTTTTAACAAAAAAAAAAAAAAAGAAAAACTGGCATTCCTTCATAGCATTGTCTTGGGGATTAGAAATAAGCATATTGAGCAACCAACAAGAGCTCGGTAAGATGATGTCCTCTGGTCAATTCTCTTAATTCTCTAATGTTTGCTGCTTCATCCTTCTGCTTCTCGGTCCAAAATATCTCCAAAACACCAACTATTTTTACAGCCTCCTCCTCTATTTCCATTATTATCTTAGTCTTTTCAGGCTGCTATAATAAAATGCCACAAGTTGGGCAGCTTGTAAACAATAGAAATTTATTCCTCACAGTCCTGGAGTCTGGGAAGTCGGAAGGCATCAGCAGATTCTGTGTCTGGTGAGGGCTCTCTCCCTGATTCATAGATGGTGCCTTCAGCTGTGTTCTCATTCCATAGGAGGGGCTGGCTAACTGACCACCTCTCTAAGGACCCACCTCCCAATACCATTACATTAGTGATAGATTTCAGCATATGAATTTAAGAGGGCCGAAGCATTCAGAACACAGTCCCACTTCACTCTACATAATACAGAGAACAAATCTTAATTTTCTGTGGCTTCCTCCCACTACAGACAATTTAGTGTCGTAAAGACTATAGCATTTTAATTCCCCAATTCAAGAAAACCATGACGCATCCTTCAAAGTTAAGCGCTGGGGTTATTACAGGCATAAAAAGAACAAGGTATAATTAGAGGGAGTTAGCGGCCCCAGAACACCAACTGTCAGTTTATTCTTTAAACGCTGAGCAATAATGAAGCTATTCACTGGAGACAAAATAAACTATAACAGGTCTCTCTTCTCACATACTCTCTGGAATAGTCAAAGGGAAGGATTTTTAGGGGGTTTCTCTTGCCTGAACCTTTAGTGAGGAGGGAAGGAGTTTTTCTGGTACCGTTCATGTCACCTACCAACAGCTAACCATACTGTCAACAGAACACGAACTCCTGCAGAAGAAATGTGCCTTGAAAGTATTACTAATAAAACAGAGCATTAGGAAATAAAAGACATAAAAGAAAATGCTTGCCTCTGACACCACAAGCACACAAAACCTGTATTTCATCTCCTTCTCAGTGAGAAGCTGCAACCCAGAATTGGAAAGACGGCTTCCAATAACAGAAGGGTCCCCTGTGCTCTGAAAAATTTGCCAAAATTTCCCCTTGGCTGCTCATCAACATCTTGGTGATCCCTCAGTCATTCAACTCTAACGACTACACTCACTGTTAGTGTGAGAGTAAATTAATACAGCCATTCTAGCAGTTTCTCTCAATATTGAAATGCATCCATCCCTGGATTCAGCAATCCCACTGCAAGAAATCTATCTGAAGGACTTGTTTAATAACATTTTTATGCAAAAATGTCACTGCAGAATTGCTTATTGTGGCAAATAATTAAAAATAATTTAAATGTCTCTTGATAGAAGAACAGTTAAATATATCATGGTATATGCCTACCATGGGATATTCACAGAAGTTAAAAAGAATGAGGTAGATGAATACCTCCCAATAAGAACAGTTTCCTGGCTCAGCGCCTGTGGCTCAACGGGCTAAGGCACCAGCCACGTACACCTGAGCTAGCGAGTTCAAATCCAGCCCGGGCCCACCAAACAACGACGGCTGCAACCAAAAAATGGCCGGGCGTTGTGGCGGGCGTCTGTAGTCCCAGCTACTTGGGAGGCGGAGGCAGGAGACTCACTTGAGCCCAGGAATTGGAGGTTGCTGTGAGTTGTGATGCCACGACCCTCTATCCAGGGTGACAGCTTGAGGCTCTGTCTCAAAAAAAAAAAAAAAAAGAACAGTTTCCTAAGCTTTTTTTTTCAGAGTGTGGGGAACAGCACAGAATGTCACTATAATCATATTATGTTAAAAGAAATGAACTCCACAACTGTTTACATATTTATATTTGTATGTAAAAGCTTAGGTAGAATATCATGAGTAATATGTACTTAAGTGTTAATAATGCTTATAAGTAAATAAAATAGTTTGCTGTGGGAAATGGAAAGAGTCTACAACACTTAATATATGCCCAAACATTTCAGTTTTTAACAAGCATGTACTCCAGCATTATTTATACTGTTTTAATTAATTACTTTAAAAAATACATGTAAAAAGAACTAAACTAACACTTTGAATATTCCCTCAAAATCTTGTTTATTTATCTGTAAAGTTCTTCTTCTCTTTTTTTCTTTTTGGAAACAAAGTCTCACTCTATTGCCCAGGCTAGAGTGCCATAGCATGAGACTAGCTCATAGCAGCTTCAAACTCCTGGACTCAAGCAATTCTCCTGCCTCAGCCTCCTAAGTTGCTAAGGCTACAGGTGCCCACTGCCACCACCACACTCTGCTAATTTTGCTATTTTTAGTAGAAATGGGGTCTTACTCTTGCTCAGGCTGGTCTTGAACTTCTGAGCTCAAGGGATCCTCTTGCCTTGGTCTCCGAGAGTTTTAGGATTATGGACGTAAGCTGCTGCACCCAGCCTGACTTCATGATTCTGAGATTAATTTTACTATCTGTTCTGGGAAGCCAGTGAAAAAGGTGTGCCCTCTGCTTTCAGGGTTCCACATACAACTATTAATTAGATCTGTGATTCTTGACTGAAGGTACAGGTAAGGGGAACATGGAGGCAGGGAGAGACAAGTGAGATGAGTTCTTTGATAAAAGCATATTCTACTTTATATCATAGTTTTATTTGGAGGAGCAACAAATCTTTTTGTTTCCATAATCTACATATTTAAGGAAGATAAGAGGGTTGAGTTTACCAAAATAGGGGATGATTTTTAAAATTATGCAAGCAATGAACAGAATTATTTTATTACTCAGATCATTTTAGAATCTTTCTTAATTTTTTGTTTTCTTGACAAACTGATGTTTACTTTCCATCAACCTTATTTCCACCTGGCTTAGGAGCCTGTGGAAAAGCAGCTTTAGACCCCTCTTGTTGCAACCTGCCCCAAGGGAAGATGGCAGCCGGATCCCACCACTGGAACGTCAACACAGTTCCCTTGACACTTGCCAAGGTCTGCGTCACACCTGCTGGTGATGCCTGGTGCCAAGCTGCTGGTGTCTGAAATTAGGATGCCTTCCTCTTCTGCCGCCGCAGCCATGGTGTCACGCAAGAAGCTATGGAAGTGCTGTGGCTGCAAACTCGTCCACTCAGAGTCCCTGGGTGGTCACAGGGAAAAGCTGCATTTTTGTCTTTATTCACCCTTCTTTTTTTTTTTTGAGACAGAGCCTCAAGCTGTCACCCTGGATAGAGTGCTGTGGCATCACAGCTCACAGTAACCTCCAATTCCTGGGCTCAAGCGAGGCTCCTGCCTCCGCCTCCCAAGTAGCTGGGACTACAGGCGCCCGCCACAACACCCAGCCATTTTTTTTGGTTGCAACCGTCACTGTTGTTTGGCAGGCCCAGTATTCACCCTTCTATTGCAGTCCCTTGTACCAAGAATCTGGACCTGAGTTTTGAGGCTGAATTTAGAGAAATGCAACCCTGAGGGTGCCTTTGGCTCGAGTTACCATCAATCTCCAGCTACAACTAGATCCCAAGATAAGAATTTTTTTAGTTAATAAAATTAATACAAACACAATACCCACAATTAGTCTCTGACTCAGCCCTCCTCCACACAGCAGCTTCATCTTTGGACTGATGATAAACTGTCCTCCACAGGGCTGGGCATACTATCCAGTGTGACAATGACCAGAGGAAAAAAGTGTCCATCTCTTCCTCATGACTTTTGTAGAAAGTGAAGAAAACTTTCCCTCAAGCTAACAGTGAGTGTAAATGCAGTAATACAGCTTCACCTAGGAGGTCCGTCCTCGTGTCAGTGGCGTCAACCTCATCTGCATAGTGGAGCCCCAGGAGAAATTTAAAGACTGGGGATGCCTGCACCCTGCTCCCTGAGATTCTGAGTTAATTGTACGGGGAGTTTTAAAAGTTCCTCAAGTGATCTTAAAGCGTAGTCAATGTTGAGAACCACAGATGCAATTAGAACCCTAGTAACTCCAAAGCCCTGGTCTTCCAGAACCGCTCAGGTATGTGCAGTCATGTCTAAACCCTGGTGCGAGTACAGTGGCCAAGAGATGCACTCGGCATGCAGAAGGGACGGAAACGAAGATTAAGAGAGACTGATAACAGACACCTGGCCCTCGATCAGCCAGAATAAAAAATTGTGTCTGTCTAGTGGCATGAAGAGACACTTACAGCCCTTGGTGAGGAGTTTAGAGCATGTGTTAAGATAAGGAAGCAGGGGCTTGACACCTGTGGCTCAAAGGGCTAAGGCGGCAGCCACGTACACCTGAGCTGGCAGGTTCGAATCCAGCCCGGGCCCGCCAAACAATGACGGCTGCAATCAAAAAATGACTGGGCGTTGTGGAGGGTGCCTGTAGTCCCAGCTACTTGGGAGGCAGAGGCAGGAGATTCACTTGAGCCCAGGAGTTGGAGGTTGCTATGAGCTGTGATGCCACAGCACTCTATCCAGGGTGACAGCTTGAGGCTCCGTTTCAAAAAAAAAAAAAAAAAAGATAAGGAAGCAGGTATGTGAGCTGGGAGATGCCTTAGCAGCAGAGAGATAGTGGTGATTTGGGCCCAGTGATGGTTCCTCAGGATTCCCACGGTTCTGTGCTGCAGTCACAAAGTAGAATCATTCTAAGAGCTTCGGGGCGCCCTGTGGATGTAAGACCCAGAATTTCACTGGCTCCACAGCAGTTCTTGCCTTGTCCATTGATTCCTACATCAGCAGCAAGATGCAAAACAAAAAACCTCTGACAGAGAGACACTCCTTGCACCCTCTTGTCTTTCCAATTAATCATTTAGATGGGAAACCTAAGCCTACCCAGGTAAAAAGATACGTGAACTTCAGGTCAAGTTCACAATCCAATTTCAAATATATAATTTTTTTTACCCCCTCTGGTTTGGGGGCGTGTTTTAAAAAGAAATTATTTCATTCAATCCTGGTTTCCCAGCAACCAGGAAATAGCATCCGTTTTCCTCCTGTTGGGAGCAGCAGAGCAGCCAAGCAGAGCCCATGCTCAAGAGGCAGAGAAAGAACAAAAGCTGCGCATTGGTCTCCGGGTGGTGAGTGATGCTCAAGGGGGAATCTGTTCCGAGCTGGCACCCAGTCCGGCAGCCTGAGAGGCCCGGATCTCAGCTGTAAGTGTACAGGGGGACCTCGTGAGCGTGCAGGGGCTCTTCAGTGCATGGTACTCCTACACAAGCTGGGGGCTGTCACTTCCATGTGGGTGGGTTCTGTGTTCCTAGCCATCGGTCTTGTTTTCGTTAAAGCTCTATAGACAGAAAAAAAGGAGTAACTGGCAGAATTCAAATCTAACTAAACAGTCTGTGCAACCGGGCTAGCTACGAAATATGTGTATATCACTAAATTCGACAGCTGAAAGGAATCTCTCCAATCGGTCAGTTCTTATTTTATACAGGAAGAAATGCAAAAACATGGAGAGACAAATTCACTTGTCCAAGGACACCCTGGCCTCACAGGGTTTCTGACCTCTAGTCTAGAGGTTTAGGAATGGGAGATGCTCATATTTTTACAATTTAAACTTTTACAGATTATGCCACATTAAATGGGAGGGCCTCAGGTGAAGCTGTCACAACAACCAAGAAATGCCAGTTGTATAACTTGTAAGTCTGAAATTCAAAGTGTTTGCTCAGAATTATAAGACAGGAATGCAAGAAGGGGTTAAAGTAAATGCTAAGTGAGCATATGCTCTGTCAAGGAATTGAGACAAGACAAACGGTCTATTAACGAATGTTTTTCCAAATTACTGACTCAGAAGAATTTTTAATACATGCCAGATTTGTCCAAAAAAGAAAAATTAAATAAGATCAATGTAGACTATGTAGTAAAAAAAAAAAAAAAAAACAGAAATGCATGCCAGATTTTAGTTACGGCACATTAGAGAAAAAAGTGCTTTTGGTGTGTTAATCAGATCCAGCATTTTTTAGGTAATACTTGAAGAGATCCAGGTAGCTTGGCCCTGAAGTGAACACACATGGTGGCAGCTAGTTCCCTGGGGCCACTACTTTTCCTTTTCTAGGGGATAGGGCACCTCTCTGGCTGGCAGCCTTCTCTCCTTGTTGACTGTCCTTCAGGGAAAGCATTACTGTCTTCTAGCCAGTCCATGTCCAGTGGAATGCTCCCACTTTCCCCCCGTCTTTCTCCTTATGCATGTCGCATCCACTTCCAAAAGGCTGAAGCAGATGTAGCAGTAGCAAGAATGATCCCAAATCATTAAGTTGGCCTGAGGAATAATTCTGCTATCTCAACGGTTCCCTTTTGCTATTTGCTTATTGTCAGAGAACTGAATCAAATGAAGCTTGGCATTTATAGTTTACATTGTTTTAAGTTTCAAAAGTTTGTTTTCCAGCCGTCTTTAGAGTAGTGATTTAAAAACATAGTCTACTATAAAAAGTACAAAAGATAATATAATAAACATCCAGGGGCTCATCGTTTCAGAGTCAACAACTGTTAACGTTTTTGTTTTATTTGTGTATTAGTGAGAGTTCTCCAGAGAAATAAAACCACATATGTACATTGGACAGGTGCAGTGTCAATTGCAATGCCTGTTAATCTCAGCTTACATATATACGTATGTGAGTATATCCATCTGCCTATACAAACATATGTGTAGGGAGAGAGAGATTGATTTTAAGGAATTGGTTCGCATGATTGCGGAGGCTTAGCCAGTCCAAAATCAGATGTGGGAGGGTGGCAGTCTGAATCCAGGGGCTGTCTGCTAGTAGAATTCCTTCTTGTTTTTATGCGGGGGAAGACCAGACTCTGTTCGACCAAAGCCTTCAACTGATTGGGTAAGGCCCACTCAGATGGAAGGTAATCTACTTTACTCCAAGTCCACCCATTTCAACATTAATCTCATCTGAAAAACACCTTCACAGGAATATCTGGAATAACATTGACCCAATATCTGGGCATAGAGGCCCAGCCAAGTTGACACGTGAAATTAATCATCACAATTTGCTTTGAATCTTTTTGTTGTTGTTGTTGTTGCAGTTTGGCGGGGGCTGGGTTTGAACCCACCACCCTTGGTATATGGGGCCAGCGCCCTATCCACTGAGCCACAGGTGCCGCCCTGCTTTGAATCTTTCTAAAGACATAAAGCATTGCAAATGGAGTTGATATTCCATTTATAACTCCAGTTGGTGAGCGAAACACTCCCTGAGCACCCCACCCAGGAGTGATTCTTTTTTTTTTTGAGACAAAGACTCACTTGGTCACCATTGGTAGGGTGCCGTGGCATCTTAGCTCACAGCAGCCTTAAACTCTTGGGTTCAAGTGATCCTTTTGCCTCAGCCTCCCAAGTAGCTGGGACTACAAGCGCCTGCCACAACGCCTGGCTATTTTTTAGAGATGGGGTCTTGCTCTTGCTCAGGCTGGTCTTGAACCTGTGAGCTCAGGCAATCCACCCACCTTGGCCTCCCAAGTGCTGGAATTATAGGCATGAGCCTCCATGCCCGGCCCCAGGAGTGATACTTTTTGTGTGTGGGAGATGGAAACTTTATTAATTATAATCAGAGAAAATTAATAAGATGTTCAGCATCACAACAAACTTTACTTATCAGAATCTCCTTTTTTTAAAACTCCTTTTTTGTGACCTCAGACTTCTTTTGACCCCATCACCTGATCTCCAATTTCTGGTTTAATGGTCGGGGATGGGGGTAGGAACCGAAGACCTATTTGCTGTGAACACATGTTCTTTCAAGGAGTTCTGGGCCATTGGGGATTATAGATGGGTTCTATTAAAAACTCCATTGCAAGCACCAGGGAGGGCTCCCTGGGAACCACTATGTGGAACACATGTAGAAAATCTCAGCTATATCAGATCACAGTTCATCTATTTGGATGGTTCTACCCAAACAGTCTCATCAGCTATTTCATAAGCCATTTCAGTTTTGTTTGCTAGGTTATAGCAAGGTTAAGGATTAGAGAAACTTGGAGGAACAAAATTTGTAAAATAAATGCAAAGTACAGTGTACTAGCCTCCAGATGGCTTTCTGACCCCGAGCCTGCTGAATTAGAGGCCTGTACACTGTTCCTTCGGATCCCTTCCAGAGCCTAGGACTCCATGCCTGGTATTTGGAGTGGTAGCATCCCTAATTCGAATTCTCTCTGATTTGCTGCTATAGCCTCTAGGCTCAGAGAGGCTGGATCTTCCCAAAGGATAGCAAATGTAAACTGCAGATACCTGCTCAGCTGATACGCCTTTCACCATGGAAAGAAGGCTTATAAAAAAGGAAGTGAAAAAGCTCCTGTAAGTATGACTGCGAATAACTGTCCTTTATAACACTTGGCATTTGGTGGGTTTCATATCTCGGATGGTCTGAGTATTAGCAAGGTGTTAAAAACCTAAAGAATATTCTATGCCTGTACTACTGAGAAAGCCAGAAGATGCTCTGTCCTCTGCCTCCTGCCAGGGAGGCCTCACATGTGGTGCAAGACAAGATGCCGAAACTCTAGGGAGGTTGTTTCTGCTGGCAGCCTGCACATCTGAGGCATGCCATTCTAGAGCCTGAGAGCTGAGTCCATGTTCTAGCCAGGCTGCTTGGGCAGGATGTACCACTAATGACAGGGATGGCCCTGCTGGTAAAAGATATAGGAGGAGGGATTCCTAAAAATTTACCCAAGGGCCCAGTGTTTACTTTGCAGCCACTGCCTCTTGCATTGCCAAATGTATTGACTAAATAATTCATCTCCCTTTTCTTGACATCTGAACTTTTTTTTTTTTTTTTTAGAGGCAGAGTCTCATTTTATGGCCCTTGGTGGAATGAATGCCATGGCATCACAGCTCATAGCAACCTCCAGCTCTTGGGCTTAGGCGATTCTCTTGCCTCAGCCTCCCGAGTAGCTGGGACTACAGGCATCCGCCACAACACTCGGCTGTTTTTTTGTTGCAGTTTGGCTGGGGCTGGGTTTGAACCTGCTACCCTCAGTATATGGAGCCGGTGTCCTACCCACTGAGCCACAGGTGCCGCCCTGAACTTTTTTATTTTAACTAACACAGAAAACATCATGTTTACCATGGACATTCTTTTTCTATGCATGGTAGTTTTTCTTTGAGTCAGTACTTAACAACTATTGGTGAAAGATTACAAACCATATGAAAAGGAAAAGAAAGGTTATGTTCTCTCTCATACATATTACACACACAACAGTAATTTCCTTGTCATCAAAGACCTTATCACTGTCCCCAACAAATATCTTGTTTCTGCTTACTAAGAAAATTATAAGGCCAGGCACTGTGGCTCATGCCTAGAATCCTAGCACTCTGGAAGGCTGAATGGGAAGATTGCTTGAGGCCAAGAATTAGAGACCTGCCTGAGCAAGAGAGAGACCCTGTCTCTACTAAAAATAGAAAAATTAGCTGGGCACTGTGGCAGACACCTGTAGTCGCAGCTACTTGGGAGGCGGAGGCTGAAAGATTGTTTGAGCCCAGCAGTCTGAGGTTCTGTGAGCTAGGCTGACACCACAGCATGCTAGCCTGGACAATAGGGCCCTAGCCTCTGTCTCCAAAAAAAAAAGAAGAAAGAAAGAAAATTATATTTTAGTAAGTTCATAGAAATGCTGGAATAAATTATAAACTATAAATGAATTCATGTATGTGTACATGTATGTGTTTGGAGGCCAATGTGATAATAAAGAACAAACTGTGATCAGGAATACCAACTCCTGCACATATCTCTTCCAAAGAACTAGAATTTCAAATGGATATAAACACAACTTCACATCCAAAGAGTACATTTAAGCTTTGGCTATAAAAGTGTACACATACAAAACACACATCTAAAGTACACATACTTTAAAGTCTGTGTACCTTGGAATTGCATAGCAAAAACCCAGAATTTTTATCAATCTAGATAAACTGCATGACCTGACAGAAAAGCTTTTAGAAGCCGGAAACAAACTTATTTTCCACACAGTAACTAGCCCAAAGTGTTCTAGTGTGGTAAATGGACAAACAGGACAGACTTTGTGTAAAATTGTGAGATGTGCTGAAATCAACTCCGGAGATCCCACAGGTTTTCCCAAGTCCGGTGCCTCCCTCTCCCCAACTTCTCCAGGGCAGCACCTGTTCTGTCTCCACTTACTGAAAGTCACTCTTAGGAAAGGGACGTGATAAGGACACAGTAAAGGGGAATTACTAATAAAGTTTTATGCACCTCTCCTCCTAAGGGTATTTGCATTCTAAAAAGAAAATGCCTTCAGGCAAAAGAATATATCCCGTACAGAATTTTATATGTCTGGAATTTATCAACTTTGGACTTGCTGTCTGAATGTAACCTTGGCAGCAAGGGATTCATTATTTTCAACAGTGGGTCTCCATCCTTCTGGTCTCACAAAACCCTTTCTGCATGTGGGTATTTGGTATACTTCTTGCTTTCTTGTAATTTCTACTCCTAACTATGCAAGTTTAATTTTTAGATAAATGTGAT
>CAUYRH010049527.1:0-30517 GCA_963574655.1 Perodicticus potto | reverse complement strand
GGTAAGTTTGTTGATTTAACTTTATTTGTTCTTCATTTTAAATATCGTATTTGTTCCCGTTTTATTTTTTTACTTCAAAATAAGATATGTGGAGTGTGCATAGGAATTTGTTCATAGTTTTTTTTTTTTAAACTATAGTCCGGCCCGCCAACAGTCTGAGGGACACTGAACTTGCGCCCTGTTTAAAAAGTTTGAGGACCCCTGTTCTAGAGAAACATAGGGTGGCCATAAGGTTTGTGTGCAATTTAAAGTGCACATGAACTTTATGGCCACCTTGTATTGTTTAGCATCTTGTATTTAAGAAATAAAAGATAGATATTCCATAAAATATTCTCTTAAAACTCAGGATTTTAACAAGTATTTTGCATACACCCTGTATATGCTAATGTAGCAAAAGCAAGTGGTATGGAAAGTTAGAAAGAAATCTACATTTTCCACTTATTTAGTAATTTCTTTTTTAGCACATTTACCCAGTCCCTAAAGAATCAAAACAAACCATGATTTCACCTTCTCCACATATATAGACAAAAAACAGAAGTTGTTAGGTTCCTCAGTATGTATTAATATTTCCAGGAGAAAATAAAATAACCTCCAGAAATTCCTACACAGTGGAAACTAAGAAAGTCCTATGAGCAGAAGGACCCAGATGCTAGAACAGAAATCAGTGGCCAGTAAAGGATCCCCACAGGCTTGTTCACGTCCCTGTTTCCTGCCAGGTCAGAGGGGATCCTAGAAGCAGGAAGAGATTAAGGCAGACAGCAGAGGAGAAAGGAGCAAGGGAAAGCAGCCATGGGCTAAGCAAATATCTGAGATACTGAAAAGGGACTGCTTCAAATGGTGTCAGCTTAGGATAACTGCATTTGCCCTTCTTCCCACACTTTCCACTTGCTCAGAAGTTACTCTGTTGCCTGCTATGCATTACTTTATGAAGTCAAATCACCATGGTACAAAGATATACCATTGTCCACATGGGCTCCTTGTCTGAGTCCCTGAGATAACAGGGCTCAGATTCAAAGTACAGCAGCCAACAAAGGCAATAGTTTGGGCTAAAAGGTTCCTCATTTTGGTGAATCTGTCCTTTAGGAGGGGGATATATTTGAAAATTTCAAGGAAAATGTACTTCACAAGGAATATGGAGTTCATGAAGCACAACAATGAGAGTGGAAGAAGGAAGCAAAAGCCCAAAAATGCTTGAGTATCTGAAGAAAGATAAAGAAGGAAGAATGAAGTGGGTAATAGGCTGGGGCAAAGCGTCCTGATTCATGAAAAACAAATACAAAACCATTTCCCTTCATTCAGAATGGCTATTATATTAAATATATATACATACATACATACACATATATATATATATATATATATATGTACATATATATATATACACATAAAACAAGCATTGATGAGGATGTGGAGAAACTGGAAGCCCTGTCTGTGCACTGTTGGTGGGAACGTGAAATGGTGCAGGTGCTAAGGAAAACAGTGTGGCAGTTCCTAAAAAAATCTGAACATTGAATTGCCATATGATCCAGCAATGCTACTTCTAGGTGTACACCCCCAATAATTAAAAGTAGGGTCTGAAAGAGATATGTGTATGTTCATGTTCATAGCAGCATTATTCGCAACAGTGAAAAGGTAAGAATAACCCAAATGTCCATCAGTGGAGAAACAGATACAAAAGCATGGTATAAACATACATCAGAACACCATTCAGCCTTACACACAGGTACAAAAGCATGGTATAAACATACATCAGAACACCATTCAGCCTTACAAAGAAACATAATTCTGATACATACATAAATAAACATTGAAAACATTATGCTAAGTGAAATCAGCCAGACACTGAAGGACAAATATTGTATGATCCCATATATATGAGGTACATAAAATAGTCAAATTCATTCAGCAGAGGGGACAGGAATGAAGAGTTATTACTTAAGGGGTACAGAGTTTCAATTTGAGATGACTTAGAAGTTTTAGAAATGGTTGGTGTTACTGGTTATACAACAATGTTAATATATTCAATGCCACTGAATCTATACTTAAAAATGATTAAGATCTTCTGGGTGCAAGCAACAACTATAACAGGGACTCTTCCAAACAAATGCAAACATTGTAACCTGATTATACCTTCACATTAATCTGAAATTTAAAAAAATGATTCAGATGGTTAAATTTTATTTTATTTATTAATTTATTTTACCACAATAAAAAATCACAAACAGACCTGGAGTGGCTCTGCCAAACAGAGGTGAGGCCTGGTGCACATCCTGCATCCCTGCTGTGCTCTCTCCTCATTGGCCCCTTCCTCAGAATAGTGCAACACACACTTCTGGTTGCCTACCCAATGGTCCTTAGCCCTCCACTGTTTCTTTACGAGAATAATCCATTTTGTCCAGGAATGTTATAATCACATGTCTTAGGGGAGGCAAGGCCCTCCCCTAATGCCAGGGATGAATCTTGACTCATAGAGACCAATGAATTTCAAATGTTTTGGTCTCAGAACCCCTTTTCACTCTTAAACATTACTGAGGACCTCAAAGAGCTTTAGTTGAAGTGAGTTATCAATATTTGCCACATTAGAAATTAAAACTTGGGCAACGCCTGTGGCTCAGTGAGTGGGGCGCCAGACCCATATGCCAGAGGTGGCCGGTTCAAACCCAGCCCCAGGCCAAAAACTGCAAAATAAATAAAAAATAATAAAGTAAAAAAAAAAAAAAAGAAAGAAATTAAAACTTGAGAAAAATTTAAAAACGCAAAACATAAGCTGTCAAAGTAATGACATCATCATACATCATGTAACCTCTTGACAACTCCACTGCATACTAGTGAGAGAGTAAAAAAGGCAAATAATGTCTTAGCATTATTATGAACATGTCTTTGTCCTTGCGAAATCTCCTGAAAAGATCTCAGGAACATAAGGTCCGAGAGCCAGATTTGGGGAATGTATTTGCATTTGCCCTCCTATCACTGTAGGAGTAGGCATGTTACGAAACTCTAGACCATAAGAACTGAGCTTTCACTGAATGGTTTCTGAGCTAGTTTTCCTCAATTTTTAATAAATTCACTTTTTCCATGTTAGACTCGGTAATCTTCACATGACACCTAGAAGGGGTAGAAGTTACCTTGGGACCCAAGAATAGGGAAGCTGTGGGTCTAGTCAACACCCTACAAATGGCAGAGTGGAATGATATGCCTGCATCCTCACTAGTATAGAGGAGGTAATAAATGAGCTAACTGTAAAATTTCCCTTTTTGCCTAAATTACTTTGTTGAGTTTCTACAAATCACATTCTACCTGACTAATCTCAGAATCTAGTTTGCTGAGGACACTTTGAACAGCTCAGATGCACATAGTAGGAGCTTAATAAACATGTATTGAACAAATGCATGAAAATAAGTAAGTATACAAACCTATCGAGACCGCTGTAGAGGAGAAAGATAAAATTTGGACTGACTTCACATCGATAGAAGTCTTTGTAGCCCTGAGACTATCCACATTTAAAACAAAGCCCATTATAACCCACACACTTATCAGGCAGCCGAGGGAGAGATGGAAATTGCTTGACTTCAGTCTGAAACATGTTCAAGGCAGAGATGAGAGGTCAATCTATACATGCCAAAGGTGAGAAGGACCATCACCTTCTCAAAGTGGCACCCTGATATGAGCACTATTTTCCCCCTTTTCTTTGAGCACAAGTCTCTTTTCTCATGAAATCAACACCAAACAAGAGATTTATAAACAGAATGCTACAGAACATACTATTTATGAAAGAAGAAAAAGAGACAAATCAAATACCCAGCCTCCAATAAATGTCACCAAGTAGGGGCACAATGGCCTTATCAGAAAGTATTTTAAACCTTCTAAAATGTAATCAAATATAAAATTAAGACATTATGTTCAATTCTGCTTACCCTTGACAACATTCTTCCTATTCCGGATTGAAAGCTTAATATCAGTATTTTAAAAAATTTACTAAAAGGTAACATTCTTTTGCTTCATTATATTAAATTTGATTGGTCAATTCACCCCTGTGTAACTAGCTTTTTTAAAAAGTCACTATAAAATATTCTTGTTCTCATCAAGTGCTTCTAAAAGAGAAAATTTTATTTTTCCCCTATAAAAACAACGAGGTTTTAAGATAAGTTCCACTAGGAGCTGGCTTTTTCTCTGTTGAGTCAGCAGTATTTCACCTCTGAGATAGTCTAATCTAAAACACAGATCCAAAATTTGCAGGTAATTTCAAACAAACCTCAATCGTAAACAAATGTGGGACTAAGGAATTGAAGGAGGCAACTGGAATCCAGGTGCAGAGTATGTATTTACACTCTTCAGATGACTGTGCAGAGAATTCAGGAAATTGAATCTAGCAGGTAACTCTGGGGATTTTCTGGGCTCAATCCTCCCACCCATGTCCCTTGCAGTTGCGGGAGTAGAGCTTCTCTCTGGACCTGGCTTCGAATTAGAGGCATCCTCTCACCACAGCACTGCCTTCAGGGCTGCTAAGACAAAAAATCCAGAACACCAAAGAGCCATCATTTGGATTCAAAAAATACCAGTTTTCCTCATACATTCTGTTACAAATAGTGATTACTTACTTTCCCTGTGTTCTTGTTACCACTTCATTTACCCAACAGTAAGACTACTTACTGGCTTTTGGTTAGACCAGTTAGAAAAATGAGCTGAGGAGTGCATTAGTTACTAAAATATAAGAAACTTCTTGCTTTTGCCACTGGCAACTTGGTTCCAAGTTATTTTCATCTTTCTACCCTTGGTTCCACTAGCATTACTAAATTCTACTAGTTATTACTAAATAAACAAAAACAAAGAAGCCCACACGTTTATTAAGAGCCTATTTTATGATTGGAACTCTGCAAATCATTGCAAATAAAAAGATGACAGCATTCCTGCTTTTAAGTAACCTATGGCTAACGAGGAAACCAAGACCACAAACAGATAAAACTTAATACTTTGGGGGAAAGGCTGAGAGAGGAGGAAACACAGGGTGCTTCAGGAAGCATCTAAAAAGGGCCCTAACCCAGCATAGAGGTGTCAGATGCTTCCTAGGAAGAAACAACGCCTGAGCTAACCAAGGTCACAAAGAGGAGCAAGCTGGGCAAAAACCAAAATCAAACTTAAATGTTATTACAATGCATAAGAAGAGCTAAGCTACCATTTGATCTGTGTTTCACAAACTTAATAACTATTGAAAGCTCTCAGTATTGTCTAAAATCATTTGTATTAGCAGAAGCCAATAAAACCCTTATGCTTACAACTCATACAGCTGCAAATAAAAAATTAAATACCAATAAATCTTCAAAATGAAGAAAATTTAAACTTTGACGAAATTAATTCAATGTGATTGATGATGCAGTCACTTTGGACTAACCATGTGAACTTGGTACTGACTGCTATAGGCAGGTTCTGTTGAGTTTGCTGATATTGCAATATGCTGAGAGAGAATAGCTTCATTCACCCATCTCTTTCTCTTTTCAACTACCATGAAATGACAATCTCTTACTTAGATCCTTGCATTTTCACTTCTGCTCTTTTGTAATATCTCCCTCTATTTAAAGTAGTCCTACTTGGCACCAATACAAACATAACTGCAGGCACAAATTTTAAGATACTACTTGGTTAGAAATGCAAGCATTTAGGTGTTTGGAAACATATGAATTTTTTTAAATTACCATCAAAATGAAAAATAGAAGGTGTAATCTTTGTAGAAAATCATAGTCTCCTAATAAATCCCACCTGCTTAATCCAACTCATCATCTGGGGCCTGCAAGCCTCAAGAGGAGGAGTTTAAATAATGTATGTTATGGGTCACGGAACTCACACAGAAAAGCGTTCCTTGTGGTTAGCTTTTAGTACTATGTAAAACCAAATATTTAACTTTATTTCTTTTAAACTTTCAGCCCATATGACTTCCAGTTAAGATGACACAGTAAATTCACTTTTTGATGGATTCTCTCTACTCCAAATACACAACAATGAGGGAAAATATAAAAGGAAAAGCAAAAAGATGCAGCAAGATAAGGAAAAAAAAAAGATATTTCTGTGAAATTTCAAAGAACTAAGTCTCTGAGGGTAAAGTCTTGAGCATCCTATGCTCAGGACCCCAAAACAGAGACCATCCCTGAAAGTCTGGGTATTACAAGTTATTGGGGGCTAAAATAGTCACAAAGGACAGAGTCAGACATGAACATCCCTTTGTGAAGACAAGATGGAAGAAAATAACTGGAGCTCTGCCCCATTTCCACTGCCTGAAAGAAGACTAGCAGCCTCCTTGTTTCCAGTGGAGTGGTGGTCCAAGGAGAATGGAGGGCAGACACTAGCCAGGATGAGTTGTTCAGTGAAGTAGCCTGTAACTGTCCAAGTAACTAAACGACCACTCTCAGAGCTGGTTTAGGACTGAAACTCCTGGAAGCCAGACAGAGACAACTAGAATGCTGCTACACAAGGAAGAGTGAACAAGAGAGAGAATTAAAAGTGCATGAATGGGCTTGGTTGCCACAGCTCGGTGGTTAGGGCACCAGCCACATGCACCAGGGCTGGTGGGTTTGAGCCTGGGCAGGGCCTGCTAAACAATGATAACAATAACAAAAAAATGGCTGGGTGTTGTGGTGGGCACCTGTGGTCCCAGCTGCTTGAGAGGCTGAGGCAAGAGAATCACTTGAGCCCACGAGTTGGAGGTTGCTGTGAGCTGTGACGCCACGGCACTCTGCCAACAGCAACATGGTAAGACTGTCTCAAAAAAAAAAAAAAGAGTGAATGAATAAAAACAAAATAACTCATTCAAAACATGCTATTCAATCAAAGTTCTAAAGTATAAGAGGAAATCTAATGCTGATAAAGACAACTAACAAAATTTATCATTAAATATCAAAGTCACTTCAGATGAAATTAATCAGTGCTACAAAACAAACACCTCAATATTGAAGATGCATAAAAAAATCCCAACAAAATAAATATATTTAAGATGCCAAAAAACTCCCAACAAAATAGTATAATTAAAATGCTAAAAAATTAATTTAAAAAATCAAAAATAAAAAAACGCTAAAAAACTCAACAAAATAAGTATTTTTAAGGTACTAAAAAAAAGTTAATTAAAAATGGCCTTTTCTTGTAAGGAGAATAGGGGCCCATTCAATGTCTACAGCAAACATATCTTGTTCTTGCTCTGTAAACCTGTCCTTCTGTTCCTCAATAAACTTTGTTTCATGCTTGCCTTAAAAAAAAAAAAAAAGCGTTAAAAAAATACAAAACAAAAAAGGCAGGAATAAAAGAATGGCTTAAAATGAACTGGAAAATATGTAAATGAACAATACAGTTATTAAAACTTAAAAACTCAGTACATGGGAACTTCACACTGAACAGAATTTTAAAAATATTGGTAAAGTGAAAGATAATACTAAGGAATTCACTCAAAATGCAGCCTAGAAAAAAAAAAATAAGAAAGAGCAATTAAGAAACACGAAGGACAGCTCTACAAGCATCAGGGATGTTACAGCACAGGAAAGGGTGGAGAAGCAGCAATACATATTTAAAAGATAAAAACTGAGAATATCAAGATATACATGAGTCTTCAGATTAAAAGTATATTTTAAATACCCAGAAAGATCATAAACAAAATCACAGACACTAAAACACTAATTATAAAAACAAACTCTGAAAAGCTACCAGGAAGCACCCCGACTTGCCAAAACTTGCTGAGCACCCCCTGGATCTGCTGGCCAGAGGCTTGCAAGCCCAGCTGCTAGCACTACAACCCAGAGCAGCTGAGCTCATACAGACCTGGCCAGCGGCCTCTGGAGATGACAGGTGATCCAAAGGGTCAGATCAGTACATTCAGTCTGCGTCAGAAACCCCCACAAGTATTCTGCCACTCCCTTAACAGATGGTGAATATCAGGTGAAGCAATAGTCTTTCCCTTTAGACAACCCCCATCAAAACTTGCAGAAAAAGCAGACCCTGGAATGTTTCTGACCACAGATACGACCTCCCTGGAATAGATACTTTAGATTTATCTTTCTTGCCCAAACTACACTTCTGCCAGCACCACCAAACAGGGACTTTGCTAGATTCTTTATTCACCATAATGATATCACAACCAACTTTGAACCAAGGAACTTGTTACATAGCAAAGGAAATAAAGCAATGGGCTGATGATAAAAGGGTTTGTTGTCAGCTATGGTTATTACTAGCTGCTATTTGAAATTGATGTTTTTCATCTATAGTCCTTTATCATTTACAAATTTCTCAACTTCACATTTCTTTCTTTCTCTTGCATCTTCTCTAAAGCAAAAAGGAAGAAAAACATAAACAAGAACATATCAATAGCCTGAGTTACGTGGAAAGGAACTTGATTTGGGGGATCAAGCACAAATTACAGTTTTTTTAAAAGTCTTAGAAAACACACATTACAATTGTTCGAATAAAAACTAGAGTCCCTGGAAAGGAGAGCTCAGACAAGCTAGAAAAGGTAAAGACCTTAATTCACCACCTCATTTCCAAACAGACAGAAAAACCTCTCAGCAAAACTGGCCATGAGATGCTCTCCATGTGGCGTGCCTGGCAGTCACTGAAGCAGACAAGTGGAGACCAGGGGGTACATGGGTCCTCGAACTAATCACTATGCCCAGAACCTCTCTAAAGACGAGGTTATGCTATGGCACAAGAGCACCACCTACTGAAAGAGTTCCAAGGGACAATTTAGTCCATTTATTGAAAAATGGCTCAGTTAAACATGATTGTGGAAGGATGGACTTCAAATCATTTCAGCAGAGGTAGTTATGTCCTTCTCTTCTAAAACTAGATGCTTGCTAAGACTTCCTGAAAAAGTACACCTTCTCTTTACTCTTTCATTCTTGCCTTAATCACATCAGTAAAATGAGTCTTTCTCCTGCTATCTAGCTTTAGCTATCTTGATGAACACTATTTCTATAATATATCCCTCCCCCTCTATCTGTGTTCCAAAGGGCAAAGAAAAACTCTAAAGGAGAAGCAGCAGTAGTTCTGATGGGTCTGGGAAGGATATATGCAAAGTCAAGTCACTTAGTCAAATTTTAAGCCCTACCAGGCACAGTGCTAACATCAGGGAATTGTTTTTGCAAACTCATTTAAGACTTGACAGTAGGCTTGGCACCCATAGCACAGTGGATACAGCACCAGCCATATACATCGAGGCTGGTGGGTTGGAATTTGGCCCAGGCCAGCTAAACAACAATGACAACTGCAACAAAAAATAGCCAGGCGTTATGGTGGGCACCTGTAGTTCCAGCTACTTAGGAGGCTGAGGCAACACAATCACTTAAGCCCAAGAGTGATGTTGCTATGAGCTGTGATGCCACTGCACTCTACTGAAGGTGACATAGTGAGACTCTGTCTCAAAAAGAAATAATATAAATAAAATTGAAAAATGAGACATGACAATAGTTTCGGGGGAGAGAAGAATTCAGGCACCTCTGGCTGACGGGATCTGCCTAGAAACATCCCTTTGGGGACACAGGGAGTCAGCGTGAGACTTCTGGACCCCATGAGGAAGGCAAAAGCAGTGGAGAACTGGCAAGTGGTTGTGTGTGCTCGTTTGGGCTAATCCTGCCAGCAGCTGTAAGATAGCAGCAGTGAGACTGCAAACTGGAAAGGCCTTACCTGTGAGCTGTTTGGGTTTTTTTAGACTTGGCACTCAGTTGAACTACCTTGGGAGAACTTGGGCAAGAGCGCAGAGGACTTTAAGTGTTGTCTAGGGCCCCAGACTGAGCCACTGAGCCAGACGGAGCTAACAGTGTTTGGCTATGGGCTGTGTGGCGCCATCGTGGGAGAATTGCCCTGGCAAGCTCCACCCTCAGGGTCACAGAACAAGCATAGGGCAGGAGCAAGTAATCTAGTGACTGAGCAATCTAAAGACAGGGACTGAGATGCCATGCAGGCTTAGCCCTCAGGGGCATAGAGTGAGACTGGTTTTGGCACACTGGGTAAGAGGATGGCCACTTAAGGAGCGATCCCAGCGACAAGCGCTTTCCGGGAAAAGCTTCTGCTTAGCCCTGGTTAGCAATTTAAAGTGCCTTTTAAGAGGGCTGAGGAGAGATTTAGACCCTCCACCCTGCAAGGTTTGAGAAATCATTAGAGGCCTCCAGTCTCCACCTAGTACAGCCCTATCAGCATTGTGATTAACAGATCATACCCCAGAAGATCACCTGTTGCCCAGATAATATTCAGCAAGATATATATATACTGCTTTGTTTTGTTTTGTGTTTTGTTTTTTGTTTTTAATTTCAACATTTTCCCTGTAAATATTTCTTTTCTTTTTTTTCTTTCTTTTATTTCTTCATTTTTCTAGTTTAATTTTCCACTGTTGCCTTTTTCAACAATTAGAACTTCATTTTTCCTAGTGTTTCTACCCCCATTATTTGGTTATTCCCTCAATTTTATCCCGTAAAGTTTTCGGTTTGCTTGTTTTGGTTTGATTTATTGCATTTTTGTCTTTCCTTTCTACTTGGTGGAAGTGGGGTACTATATCCACACGGGCTGGCAAAGAGCTGCTGACCTCAAGGGAACCACCCAACCCGGCAACCCCAGAGGTTGGGGGGGTCTTAAGGGTGGATCAAAGAACCCTACTGTACACCTATATTGCTCCTATCCCCCTCTTTCTGTGCCTCTCTTCTTTCTGTCAATATTCACTTCTACCGACCCCTTCTCCTTTCTCCTTTTTCTTTTCTTTTCTTTCTTTTTTTTGTCTTTTCCTTCTTTTCTCCCTCTTGCTCTTCAACCTTCTCACCCTTCTGGTCCTGTACCAAAAGAACTCATCGAAACCCTACTCCAGAGGCACAGCAACTTACAGAGCAGGAGGAAGTGAAAGGAAAATCAGGGCAAGGAAATAAAAGGGCAAGAAATCACTCATGAGGAAGAATCAGCAGAAAACTCCTGGCATCATGAAAAACTAGTCCAGAGTAACCCACCCAAGGGACTGTGAGGTAGCTACTGCAAAGGATTCCACCTATAAGGAAATGTTAGAAATGACAGAAAGGGAATTTAGAATACACATGATGAAAACAATGAAGGAAACTGCTGATAAAGTGGAAAATAACCAAAAGGAAATCCAAAAACAGAATCAAATAAGAGATGAACGATATGAAGAATATAGAAAGGATATAGCAGAGCTGAAGGAACTGAAGCAGTCAATTAGGGAACTTAAAGATGCAATATAATGTATCAACAACAGATTAGACTATGTAAAAGAAAGAATCAAGAGGTAGAGGACAAAGCTCTTGAGATAACTCAGTTAAATAGGCAGAAGAGAGAGAAAGCAGAACGTTCGCTGACAGAATTATGGGACTTTATGAAGCATTCAAACATACGAGTTATAGGTATCCCAGAAGGAGAAGAAGAATGTCCCAGGGGAATGGAAGCCATACTAGAAAATATTATAAATGAAAATTTTCCAAATATCACCAAAGCTTCTGACACACTCCTTTCAGAAGGATATTGGACCCCAGATCACCTCAACTCTAACCGAGCTTCCCCAAAACACATTGTGATGAACCTGTCCAAAGTCAAGACAAAAGAAAAGATTCTTCAAGCTGCCAGGAGTAAGCGCCAGTTGACTTACAGATGCAAATCCATCAAGGTGACTGCAGACTTCTCTAATGAAATGTTCCAAGCAAGAAGACAATGGTCATCTACCTTTAATTTAACAGAACAATCTCCAGCCCAGAATTCTATATCCTGCGAAGCCAAGCTTTAAAATTAATGGAAAAATCAAATCATTTACTGATATACAAACATTGAGGAAATTCGCCACAACAAGACCAGCTCTACAGGAAATACCTGTTCTACATACCGACCATCACAGTGGATCAACAGCAAAGTAAGAACTCAGAAATTAAAGGACAGAACCTAACTTCAACACTGATGCAAAAGATAAAACTAAGCAATGGAGTCTCACAAAACAAGATGAATAGAACACTACCACACTTATCAATTATCTCAATAAATGTTAATGGCTTGAATTCCCCACTGAAGAGGCATAGATTGGCTGACTGGATTAAAACACACAAGCCATCCATTTACTGTCTGCAGGAAACACACCTAGCTTCAAAAGATAAATTAAAACTCTGAGTTAAGGGTTGGAAGACAATTTTTCAGGCAAACGGAATTCAGAAAAAAGAGGAGTTGCAGTCTTATTTTTAGATACATACGGATTTAAAGCAACTAAAGTCAAAAAAGACAAAGATGGTCAGTTTATATTGGTCAAGGGAAAAAATACAACAAGAAGACAATTCAATTCTAAATATATGCACCCAATTTAAATGCTCCCAGATTCTTGAAACAGACCTTACTCAGTCTGAGCAATATGATATCCTATAGTACCATAATAGCAGGAGACTTTAACACTCCTCTTACAGAGCTGGATAGATCCTCTAAACAGAAATTAAACAAGGATATAAGGGACTTAAATGAGACCCTAGAACAACTGAGCTTGATATACACATATAGAACTCTCCATCCCACAGATAAAGAATACACATTCTTTTCATTGCCCCATAGAACATTCCCCAAAGTTGATCATATTCTAGGACACAAAACAAACCTCAACAGAATCAAAACCTTCAAGGGAGAGCTTATTCCTGTACTGCAGAAATTATTCTAAAAAACTGAGGAGGAAAGAATCTTCTTCAACACATTCTACGAAGCAAACATCACCTTGATACCAAAACCAGGAAAAGACCCAACTGAAAAGGAGAATTTCAGACCAATTTCACTCATGAATATAGATGCAAAAATTCTAGCTAACAGAGTACAGCTTATCATTTAAAAAGTCATACATCACAATCAAGTAGGTTTCATCCCAGGGATGCAAGGCTGGTTTAACATATGCAAGTCCATAAACGTTATCCACCATATTAACAGAAACAAAAACAAAGACCATATGATCCTCTCAATAGATGTAGAAAAAGCATTCGATAAAATCCAGCATCCTTTTCTAATTAGAACACTGAAGAGTACAGGCATACACGGCACATTTCTGAAACGGATCGAAGCTATCTATGACAAACCCACAGCTAATATTTTACTGAATGGAGTAAAACTGAAAACTTTTCCTCTGAGAACTGGAATGAGACAAGGTTGTCCTCTGTCACCATTACTATTCAATGTAGTGCTGGAAGTGCTAGCCAATACAATTAGGCAAGACAAGGAAATAAAGGGCATCCAAATGTGAGCAGAGGAGGTCAAACTCTCCCTGTTTGCTGACAATATGATCTTATACTTAGAGAACCCCAAAGACTCAACCACAAGACTCCTGGAAGTCATCAAAAAATACAGTAATGTCTCAGGTTATAAAATCAATGTCCACAAGTCAGGAGCCTTTGTATATGCCAATAAAAGTCAAGATGAGAGGCTTATTAAGGATACAACTCCCTTCACCATAGCTTCAAAGAAAATGAAATACCTAGGAATATACCTAACAAAGGAAGTGAAGGACCTCTATAAAGAAAATTATGAAATCCTAAGAAAGGAAATAGCAGAGGATCTTAACAAATGGAGGAACATACCATGGCTGGGAAGAATCAACATTGTTAAAATGTCTGTACTTCCCAAAGCAATCTACTTATTTAATGCCATTCCTATTCGTACTTTCAAGATTTGGAAAAAATGATTCTGTGTTTTATACGGAACCAGAAAAAACCCCATATACCTTAGTAATAAAAACAAAGCTAGGGGTATCACCATACCAGATTTTAGGCTGTACTACAAAGCCATAGTGCTCAAGACAGCATGATACTGGCACAAAAATAGAGACATATACATTTGGAATAGTATAGAAAACCAGGAAATGAAACTAACAACTTACAACCACCTGATCTTCGATAAACCAATCAAGAACATACCTTGGGGGAAAGACTCCCTATTCAATAAATGGTGCTGGGAGAACTGGATATCCATATGTAACAGACTGAAACTGGACCCTCACCTTTCTCCACTCACAAAAATTGATTGAAGTTGGATAAAGGACTTAAATTTAAGGCATGACAATAAAAATCCTGAAAGAAAGCATACGAAAAACACTGGAGGATATCGGCCTGGGGAAAGACTTCATGAAGAAGACTGCCATGGCAACTGCAACAACAAAAATAAACAAATGGAACTTAATTAAACTCAAAAGCTTCTGTACAGCTAAGGAGACAACAACCAAAGCAAATCAACAACCTACACAATGGGAAAGGATATTTGCATATTTTGAATCAGACAAAAGCTTGATAACTAGGATTTATAGAGAACTCAAATTAATCCACATGAAAAAAGCCAACAATCTCATATATCAATGGACAAGAGACATGAATAGAACCTTCTCTAAAGAAGACAGATGAATGGCTAACAAACATGAAAAAATGCTCATCATCCCTAATCATCAGAGAAATGTAAATCAAAACCACCCTGAGATACCATCTAACCCCAGTGAGAATGGCCCACATCACAAAATCTCAAAACTGCAGATACTGGCATGGATGTGGAGAGAAGGGAACACTTTTACACTGCTGGTAAAATAGGAGGATGCAACTCCCTCCACCATAGCTTCAAAGAGAATGAAAAGGATTTTTTTCATTCTGGGTAGATGCCCAGTAATGGGATTGCTGATCTGATACAACCTTTTTGGAAGGAAGTATGGAGAACTCTCAAAGAACCCAATCTACACCTCCCATTTGATCCTGCAATCCCATTACTGGGCATCTACTCAGAAGGAAAAAAATCCTTTTATCATAAGGACACTTGCACTAGACTGTTTATTGCAGCTCAATTTACAATCGCCAAAGTGTTGAAACAGCCTAAATGCCCACCAACCCAGGAATGGATTAACAAGCTGTGGTATATGTACACTATGGAATATTATTCAGCCATTTAAAAAAATGGAGACTTTACAGCCTTTGTATTAACCTGGATGGAATTGAAACACATTATTCTTAGTAAAGCACAAGAATGGAGAAGCATGAATCCACTCAATTTTGATATGAGGACAATTAATGACAATTAATGACACGGTGGGGGAAGGGGAGAGCAGAGAAAGAATGAGGGAGGGTTGGAGAAAGAAGAGCAGAGAGAGGGAAGGAGCGAGGAGGGTGGGGTCTTGGTGTGTGCCACACCTTTTGTGGGCAAAACACGATTGTAAGAGGGACTTCACCTAATAAATGCAATCAGTATAACCTGGTTTCTGGTACTTCAATGAATCCCCAACAATTAAAAAAATTAAAAAAAAAAAAAAGACAATAGTTTCTGTCTCCTTAAGGTGCTTAAGAAGAACACAACGGTTCTTTTGCTGGGAGTCAGATGATCTAGTAATCACACAGAATAAAGAAGAAAATGCATAGGGAAAGATAATTTATGGGATATTATAAGTAACATTAGGGTAGAGCTGATTACTTCTGCTATGCTGTATATTAAACATACAGAATATAATTAAAGCCACAGCAAAAATAAAGTTCTTTCTAAAGCCCTTCATAGCTTACACAAAGCCCCTAAGTGTTGCCAAGTACAAAACCACTGACACAGACTCACTTAAACAATTCGCATACATTCAAGCTAGTCTGTTTATCATTTAGCTTTGTTATATTTTATTGGTATGGTGGGGCACTCTATGAACCACCGCATGTATAACTTTCTACTGTGCCTCAATCATGATGAATAGGCAGCAGCTTTTGTTTATTCCCATGTCTGCACACCCTCTCATCCAGTATTACTCAGGGTTTCCATCACAGCCAGAACACTTACATGAAAACAGAGAGATCCTCGACAATGCGCAATCAAGGAAGAAATAACACATACTTCTAAAATATCAGTCATCTGATGCCTGTAAGAGTACAAATTTGTTAATTTGGAAATCATAAAAACTTCAAAACAATAAATATGTCTGTATTCTATTTCAATTACTTCCCAGAAAAGATACTTTAGAAAAATTCCAATCACGATTCTCTAGTGTAAAAACTGTCATGCTAAATTTGCAGTTTACAGTAGGTGGTGTGTCTGCTAATATCTCACTGCAAAGGGCAACCAGGGTCACAAGGAGGATAAATCCAACTGAATGTGAAAACCTTCAAGAAGAGACACGTTGGGGAAAAATGAGGCTACAAAGGAACAAATTCAAGGTAAGGACCAACTGGCTTTTTGACATTAGTAAAACAGAAAAGAAAAACAACCTGAGATTCATAGGCTTACAAATGTTTTTTAAGCATTTTACTGAGATTTAGTTGTCTAATATAAAATACCATATGCTAGAATATATTAACAGGGGTCTAGCAAAAATGTAGCAATTCTGCTAGATTTGCCCCAATTTTAGTCCTCACCAGTATTTTAGGTGTAGTGGACATTTGCAATTACCTCTCTAGGATCCTTTCTCCACCTTCCTCCTTCCTAACATGACTAGAATTTCCTAGATAGATTTTAGGGACATAAGAATGGGCTCTAAATTAAGGAAGTGATTATCAATCAGAGATAATCTTGCCCCAAAGAGACCTCTGACAATGTTTGAAGATATTTTTGGTTGTCACCGGCATCCCAAATGTTACTTCTTCACTCTCTTGCTAGCACACAGGACCTGTGAATATTACTTTACATGGCAAAGGAGTAAATATTACCTTGTATGGCAAATGACGTTTAGGACCTTGAGAGGAGGGATTATCCTGGATTATCTCTACCTTATGAGAGAGGCAGGAGTCTGGAGACAGACACACAGAGATGGCAACAAAGTGAGACACAGAAGCAGAGACTGGAATGACACGGCCATAAGCCCTGGAATACCATGGTGACAGCACCAGAAACGAGAGGGGGCAAGGATCAGATCCTCTCTTTGAGTCCCCAGAGAGAATGTGCTCTGCCAGATTTCTGACTTCTGGCCTCCAGAATTGAGAGGAAAAAATTCTGTTGTTTTAAGCCACCAAGTGTGTGGCAATTTGTTATACTAACGTCAAGAAACTAATCAGCATCCTTCAAAGAGGTATATGAATGGCAAACTACAAGAAGGGAAGCAAATTTAGATCTTGCTTTTTTGTTTTGACCCAGAGATGATTCTTCTACAGGGATGCCAAAGGTTTCCTCATCAATAGTTTCTACAGTTTTCCTCATCAATAGTTTCTACTGTCAAACTCATATAAAGAAAAAAAAGTATTAAACACTTCCAACTTTGAATGGACTCATTAAAGTCCATCACCTGACTCTCTCAACATCTTTCAAGGAATGGCTCCTTCCTATTCAGTAATCTCATCAAGTCTTTTCTTTCCTTTGAGGCATGCTTCTATATTTCATGTACAAACTATATTTACTTACCTTTGAATTATTCTTTACTATTTATAAAAGTTTTTATTGCTCAATGATATATTTTTCTAATTTTTGTGGGAAATATTTGGATATCTTGGGTTGGGATGGAATACATCATAATTTTTACCATTAAAATTAAAGGAAGTTTTCTTTTCTTTTCTTTTCTTTTCTTTTCTTTTGGGGGGGGTACAGAGTCTTTGTCACCCTGGGTATAGTGCCATGGAGTTATAGCTCATAGCAACTTCAAACTGTTGGGCTCAAGCAAACCTCTTGCCTCAGCCTCCCAAGTAGCTAGGACTATAGGCACCTGTCACAATGCCCAGCTATTTTTAGAGACAGGGTTTTACTCTTGCTCAGGCTGGTCTTTATGAAAAGGCTACAACAAAAGATTTCATGGCTAATACACAAGGAAAAAAAGGGGGCCAAATAGGAACTGGGCCAAATGGGAATCAAGACTAGAAGCTTGTGTCTCCATATCTCATGGGTCTCCACAAGTCTGCTGTGCTACAGCTTCTCTCTGTAAACTAACTTCCTCTGCTACCTATGGCTTTTCCCCCCCTAGTTTGCACATGGCTATGCATCTTTTATGCTGCAGTTGAACCTGGTTACAGTTCTATATGAAATCTCAGCCCAAGGACTCATTGTCACCTAATCAGCTCAGTTGTCTCAAGATGCCCATTCTCAGAGAAGAGAAAGTAATTGGCTTAACCCAGCCAGTGAAGCCTCTAGATTTGTTTCTACTAGGTCAGCTGTTCATTCCACAAAGTTCAGTGTCAATGAATACTAATGCCCAGGCAAACGCTTCAAAAAAGAGGGTAGCAAAAAAGAAATGATCAGTGTGCACATGGAGGTCTCAAGAGTTAAAATAGCTCCCTTATTTAAGGCTATCCAGGAAGATTGTGTTATTTCTGTATTTGAGATATTAGGAAGAAATGGCCGTAATTTGAAAACAGTGAGTAGAAACCAGTTTTAAATTTTCTTCTAGCTCCATACGTCTAGACCAAAACCTTACTACTTTTGGCTGTACTGTCAGATTTTTATCGTTTGTCCAGAGGTATCGCCAATTAGCAGGCCATCAAAGACATCTCAGGGAATGAAAGAGCATTTCCTCTAATACACAGCATAGTCACCTACTTGCCAGTAATTTCACAAGTGAAAAGAGAAAAGGAATAAGGAGAAGATATCTCTAATCTCCACATAACTAGGAATCCTCTGAACTATGCTATGATAAAAGTTCAACATAGGGGTGGAATTATGACAGAACTGCTTCCTCAAGCAATTTTTAAAAATAAAAGCAAAAAAGCCACCTGGAACTGGGGGAAGGAAAGGGTGAACAGGCAGCATGCAGAGGAGTTTTAGAGCCGAGAAACTAACGTATATGATACTAAATAGCAAATACACGCACATTTATCCAAACCTATAGAATGTGCAACATGAAGAATAAACTCTGAAGTTAACTATGGACTTTAGCTGATAATGATATGTCAGTGCAGGTTCCTCAGTTTTAACAAATGTGCCACTCTGATGGGGACTGTTGATCATAGAGGATGTTGGGCACGTGGTGGGTATGGGGTATAGCGAGTCTCTGTACTTTCTACTCACTTTTGCTGTGAACTCCAAAAAATAAAGTCTGTTAAAAACAACAAAAAGTCATGGTGACAGGCAGAGCAAGCGTGACCGAACAAAATTCAAACCTACTCTAGACACTCTGAATATAAGGCGCCCAAATAGTAGGAGCAAAAAAATAAGGTAAGAATGGGTCTCTGTTACATCTGGCAGCAGCCACAGCACTCACACCCCATATAATAAAATTAATCAGCCTCTTGAATTATAATTTCACTAAATTCAGACAGCCAGATGCTTGGTTTCTCTAGACAGGGAGGATAATTCCTGTTCCTTAAACTATGAGGTATTATCTGCTTTTGAATCTAGTATATAAACTGTCCAACCATGAGGAAATTAAATACAAAACTTCTTCTTGGTTTTCCCCCTAAGTCAGTGAGTTTCAACAGATATGCTATGATACACTGGTGCACCATAAGAGGATCTCAGGTGTACTGCAAAAATGTTTAAAGATCATTAATTATTTTTTAAAGAAATTCAAAGCACAGTAAGAATATTCCTTCTTTTTACTCTTTTTTTGATCAACATAATTTAAGTATGCTGCAGAAGTTTAATATAGGTTCAAGGGTGCCGTGAAATAGAAAAGATTGAAAAACATTTCCCTAAGTCAACTCCCAAGATAACCTGTAGTTTCAAGGTCAACTATGAATTTCATAGGGGAGATCTCATCTCACATCCCAATTATAAAGACTTTTTATAGCTAAGTTTGTATGTTCTTAAATGAGTTTTCATCTTGACTTAGACTGCACAGTCTTCTAACAGTACATTGTGGCCTCTGGCATTAATTCCATGGGCCAAATTTTCTCTAAACTGAATAACCAATACTCCTCTTCTGGTCACAAGTAGCCTGTTTTTCCTCTGCCCCTTGCCTGCCACATCTTCAAGACCATTTATTTAGGGACAGGGCATGCCTGCGTAATAGCTTGGTTATTTATGTGTACAGCTAGTCTAAGTTTCTTCTTAAAGTGTCACTACTCATTCCACATCATACTCCAAGAATTGTATTTGATCTCACAGTCCTCAGAAGGTTATCCCACATCCATCTGGGTGGGATTTTAAAAATTAAAATTAGCTTTTGAGAATAAAGTAGCCTACACAGTTACTCTTACCTACATCATCTTCTTCATTTCTATGAGGTGGACAATTATGTTCACAAAGTCAACTTAGAAGAAGTGCCATGTCTCTCATTGCTGAATATCATTACAGTAACTTTTGAGGTACTCCTCTTGGGAAGCTATACACCTACACCAGTACCTAGTCCACCCTTCAAAGCAATTTTGGAACTCTTTTTCTGGAATGGCCATCAGAGTTGTCCTCATACTATGATAACCAGATGGCCCAGGGGAGTATTTCATTCAGCAGTGAGGCATGTAGCACTTTTTCTAGGATGAGTTCATGAACTTAGTTGTTAGATCCTGTATGCCTCTTTCTCCATAGTACAGATTTCTTCTGAATACATGGGAGGAAAGAACCTATGAAACAAAACATTTAAATGGTATTTCTTGGGCTTTACCCTTCATTTTCAGTAGCAAAAGAAACTTATCAAGCCTTATTTTTATTAATCAAAAAAAAGTTTCTCAAGCACTAGCTGTAAGAGATATTCATAGAAATCTATAATATCTTAAGATACAGGTATTCTATCTTATAATATTAGGGTATATACTACATATACTCCAAAAAGAGTTGAAGAGTCAAGTGAGTTTGTGTTTGATATAACTGCTCTCAGGCATCTGGGAGCACCATAACTTGTTAAACAAGACATTTGGCATTTACATGTTCATTCAACAAACAGTGTCTACTATCACACTAGTGATAAATTGTCAATCCCAGGCACAGTCCCTCGCCTAAGAAGCTTTAGGCTATGGAATGCTTTTCAAACTGTAAGTTGTGAAATCAATTAAGTAAACAGTAACTAAGCCTTTTCTATAATGAAGATAGAAGAGGAAAATGTCACAGTATATCACACACGGAATGGATGACTACTTGTACAAATATTATTTTTGTACAAAACTTTCATGAAACCGTTGTTCAAAAATGATCTATGTGTGCTCTAAACAGGATGTCAAGTATATTTTTCATTGTTGAACATAGTCAAAAAGTTTAAAACTCTTGCTTTAGCAGAGGAAACTATTAAATGAGAAATGATAAAGTGATATAAAAGAGTAAGTAAAAGATATCATAGGAAGATCAAAGAGCATTCCCCAAATTTTCTGAGCCTAAACATGTTTTCATTTCATACTTGGTATAATAATCTATGGCAGGCAGGCACAGTGGCTCATGCAAATCCTACCACTCTAGTAGGCAAAGTGGGAGGATCTTTTGAGCTCAGGAGTTCCAAACAAGCCTAAGCAAAAGTGAGCCCCAATCTCCGCTAAGAATAGAAAAATTGTCAGGGGTGTGGTAGGCTCCTGTAATGCCAGCTACTCAGGAGACTGAGACAGGAAGATTGCTTGAGCCCAGGAGTCTGAGGTTGCTGCAAGCTAGGTTGACACCACAGCACTCTAGCCTGTGGCAACGGAGCAAGATTCTGTCTCAAAAAATTAAAATTAAGTTTAAAAACACTTAAAATTTTTAAAAAACCCTATGGTATACTTATTACATACACCTACGGAAGAGAGGCTCCATTGGTAGCATGATACTGAGGAAAGCTACAATGATCTACTCCAGTAAAACTGGTAAAAACTATAGTATTAAAACGATCACTCAACATCTCTGAAAATATTCCCAAAGCTATAAATGTCTCTTCATGAAAATCAGTAAAAAACACAAGAGTTTGTGATATCAGAACCAAAACTGTCCCTCCCTCCTTTCTTTCTTCCAGCTCAGTAGGATCTACACATAACTGTAGTCAAGAACTGCTTCCCTTCCCTACAGCTCCTAGCTAGAGGAGCATTCTTCCCAGGAGAAGCAAGAATGCTACCACCAGCCACCCTTTGCTGAGGCTACATTCCAGAGAAATACAAATGATAAGTGGTGGCTCTCTTCTCTCACCCAGCCCCCTCTTATGGAACAACAGCCCTAATTAAGTGTGCCACACTGAGTATACTGAGGGCCTTATCACTCTTGCCCCCTGTGAATCCACATCAGGAGAGATAAGCTAAGGCATCAGGCTACTGTTCCTACCCACTACCACCACTACCAAGTGCCTGCTTCTTAGAGTAAGGATGTCACTATCAGAGAAGCATTTCATTGTCATCATCCCCAGCTCCAGATATTCAACCCTACTGGTGCACCCAAGAAGAGTGAAGATTGGTAAAAGGCAATTGGGAGGGGCTTGGCACAGTGGCCCATGCCTATAATCCTGACACTCTGGAGGCCAAGGCTCAGAAGATCGAGACTCCTTCGAACTCAAGATTGCTCAGGAGTTCAAGACCAGCCTAAGCTAGAGTGAGACCACACCATCCCAACTAAAAATAAAAATAAACTAGTTGGGCATAGGAGCAGGTGCCTGTACTCCTAGTTACTTGGGAGGCTGAGGCAAGAGGATTATGTGAGCCAAAGAGTTTGAGGTTGCTGTGAGCTATGATGATGCCACAGCACTCAACCCAGAGCAAGAGAGTGAGACTGTATCAGAGAGAGAGAGAAAGAAAAACAAAAAAAAAAAGCAAAACCCAGACATACGCTGCCTACAAAAGACTCATGTCATCTGTAAGGGCACACAGACTGAAAATGAAGGGAAGGAAAATTATATTCATGAAAATAGAAACCAAAACACAGCAGGAGTAGTTAAATCAGATAAAATAGACTTGAAGTCAAAAACCATAAAAAGAGACAAAGAAGGTTATTACATATAATAAAGGGATTGATTCAGCAAGAAAACATAATAATTCTAAATATATATGTGCCAAACGCTGGAGCACCTAAATATATAAAGGAAATACTAACATACTGATTACCAAACTAGAATAAAAATCTTTTCGGTGGGGCCACAGTGCTTTATTAGGTCAAGACATGTCAAGAGACATGTGAGTTATATATGCTTCACAAGGCCCTGGTCTTGAAACTACCATAAGTTAAATACGACTCACAAGGCAGCTGATGTGTTAACAGAGCTAAAGGGACAGACTATGTACAATAATAGTAGGAGACACTTCAGTACTTCACTTTCAGCAAAGGACTGATCATTCAGACAGAAAATCAACAAAAAAACCCCATCAAATTTAAACTTCACTCTAGATCAAATGGACCTAACAGACTTTTGCAGAACCTTCCATTCAACAGCTAAAAAATACACATTCTTCTCAACACACATGAAACATTCTCCAGGATAAATCATATGTTAGACCACAAAATACATCTTAACAAATTTTAAAATATCAATATCACATCAAGTATTTTTTCTGACCATTATGGTATAAAACTGGAAATCAGTAAAAACTTCAGAAACTTTTATAAATACATAGAAATTAAACAACATGCTCCTAAATGACCCATAGTTCAGTGAATAAAGTAAAAGAAAAGTTTCCTTTCTTTTCTTTCCTTGAGCAAAGCAAAATGAAAACACAACATAGCAAATCTTATGGGATAAAACAAAAGCAATTCTAAGCAAGAATAAATGCCAAATCTCAAAAAAAAAAAAAAAAAAAAAAAAAAAAAACCTGAGCTCAAACTTGTGGATTAATTCTTAAATGCCAAAGCCCTAAAAAGGGACATATCTCTAATTAAATATAAATATTAATATTTTAGGAGGGACTTGTTGATAGTGAGTAAAGGTGGTTAGGTACCATACCTAGCAATGAGGAAAAGGGAAGGAGGCTATAGGTGCCAGTAACAGAAGAAATGAGAAGATCTCAAAGACAACTTCTACCTATAGCCAGCCTAAGCTACTCCAAAATATTCAGTCTCCCATTCCTGGAATATCCAGTTTTAAAGGAGGTAGTACAGGACCAATAAGGCACAATCTCTGTTATTTAATAATTGAAGCATTAACCAAAAAACTTGATCACTCTGTGACTGTTACCCTGATTCTGAACACACTCTTAGAAGCATTATTTTAGATATTCTGTCTTTCTAGGAGACGACTTTGTTTACTGAAAATGTAAATTTTCATCTAAATTTGTCTAAACATAAGAGGGCATGTTTTACTCACTATGTTCCAATCATAACATTAGATGCAAGCAAATAATACTTTACAAAAAGTAAAAATTTAATATCACAACAATTTAACTATTTTGAGCTGCCAGAAGGGAGAAAGTCAAACCTTTTCCAAAAATTTGAATAGCTACTTAAACATTAGTTTAACAGAGTAATTAAGGAGGCTGGCTCTAAAGGCAGACTCCCTTACTTTGAATCTCCACTCTGTAATATACTAGCCATATGTTCTTGGCAAGTTATTTAACTACTCTGTGCCTCAGTTTCTATATCTGCAGAGTGGGGGAAACTTGCCAGGATTGCTGTGAATAATAATATGTATTAATTACATAGAAAGCACTTGGAACTGTGTCTACCATGTTGTAAGTACTCAATCTTAAATATTTTTTATCATTAGTTGTTATATTTCTAATAAAAAGAAACCAGCTGGGTGAGGTGACTCATGCCTGTAATCCTAGAACCTTGGGAGGCTGAGGTGGAAAGACTGCTTAGGGCCAGGAGTTCAAGAGCAAGAGCTTAAGCAAGAACAACACCCCATCTCTAAAAAAAAAAAAAATAGAAAAATTAACCAGGCCTGATGGCACGCCCTGTAATCCCAGCTACTCAGAAGGCTGAAAGCAGAAGGACTGCTTAAACCCAGGAGGCTGAGGTTGCAGTGAGCTATCATCACACCACTCAACTCTATTGCAGCCAGGATGACAGAGTAAAACCCTAAGAAATGAAAGAAAGAAAAGGAAGGAGGGGAGTGGAGCGAGGGTGTGAAGGAAGGGTGAGAGGCAGGGAGGAAGGAAGAGAGAGAGAGAAACAAACCAATGGCTTTCTCTAAGATTTCTCCCCTAGGTAGAAATAATCTCACTTGACAAACCTTAAATGCCTGTCAGCACATCTGCTCATGAAAGCCAGGGAGTCAATAGTGACAGTAAGCAACAATGTCCTGGACAGCCTATATACCAGGCAAACCTGAAAACCCCAAAGTTGTTTACTCTACTGTCCCACAAATGTTAAGAGTCAGAGGTTTCAAAATTTTCCTAAGCCAGTTCCTGCTACATTCAAAATGAGGTAATACAAAATAGTTTTTTTGTCAGCTGTCAAGTCATGGGTTGTACAAACCATCAGTCCTCAATCTTTTTTGCACTAGGGGCGGGTTTCATGGAAGACAATTTTTTGACAGATGGGGCTGAGGGGCATTAGATTCTCATAAGGAGTGTGCAACCTAGATCCCCTCATATGCCTAGTTTATAGTAGGGTTCACACTCCTATAAGAATCAAATGCTGCCGCTGATATGATAGGAGGCAGAGCTCAGGCAATAAAGCTATCAGTGGAGAATGGCTGTATATACAGATGAAGTTTTGCTTGCTCATTTGCCACCTTTTGCCACCTGCTGTGCAGCCCAGTTCCTGACAGGCCACTAACAGGCCCAAGGGTTGGGGACCACAGGTCAAAACACTAGTTTAAAACAAAAATCACTTAAAAAGTGGTGTTCCTATTGGCTATATTAAATTATATTTGAGGGCTTTTATTTTTCCAGCTAAAAATACTTAAGGAGAAGAGTCTACTTGAAAGCAAAATTCAAATTTAAATAAACTGCAAATTTTTCAACATAACTTGGAAACAAAAGTTCAGCCTCTTTTTATGTGCATGACCAAACACAGTACAGTTTATAATTTGAAATCCAAACATATCACTAGCAAACTAGGTTCCAATTGCAGCTATGATCCACACAACTCTATTAGCTGGGTGGTCCAAATAGTTTTCTTCTCTATAAATGAAAAGTGTAATGATATTTACCAATCTTACAGAAAAAGATTAAGTGAGATAAATATTAAAAACAAATAATAGTTGCAGATGTTAATAAACAACACAGGAAAATATTCTCTACTCAAGCTCTGAGACTCTCTCTCTTATACACTCACACACACATGCTTAAAAAAACAAATCTGAGGCAGGGTGCGGTGGCCTGTGGCCGGGCGCAGTAGCCTGTAATCCTAGCACTCTGGAAGGCCAAGGTGGTTGGATTGCCTGAGCCCACAAGTTCAAGAACAGTCTGAACCAGAGCGAGACATCATCTCTAAAAATAGCCAGGCACGGGGGGTGGGGGCCACCTATAGTCCCACTACTTGGGAGGCTAAGACAAGAGAAACACTTGAGCCAAAGAGTTTGAGGGTACTGTAACCTATGATGCCCACAGCCCTCTACCAGGGGCAAA
Organism: Perodicticus potto; assembly: GCA_963574655.1. Classification (NCBI taxonomy): domain Eukaryota; kingdom Metazoa; phylum Chordata; class Mammalia; order Primates; family Lorisidae; genus Perodicticus; species Perodicticus potto. The sequence continues at coordinate 4,286 of CAUYRH010049527.1, read as the reverse complement.
AAATTGAGAGCCTCTGTCTCAAAAAAAAAAAAAAAAAAAAGGATCTGAGCTAAGAATCAAGGGAGAAACCATTAAAAAAAAAAATTTTTTTTTTAAATTTCTAATTTAAAAAAAATAAAGTTTCTCCTAATTTAAAATTCCTTCCAACTGTTTTTTTCTATTAGAGAAAAAAGTAATTTTGAAAGAACATTTAGATAAATAAAATAACATGTTACTAAAGAGAAGGACTGTGAGGAAGAATCATAGGCATTTACTAAATACTATAAAGGAATCTAGAAAGGAACAATTTATTTCTCATTCAGAATCAATGAAAAAGTCTCTACTACATTAGGTGCTTCAGAGATATATAACTAGAATGGAATAAAACTCACCCAACCAGTATAGGCTCTGAGTTACTATAAATTATTTTAGTATTATAAACTAAATAAGCTAATATTCAGAATAACAAACTGAAAATAGAATGCCACAAATTTTATGGAGTTTTACACTTAACATTAACATCACAGTGGCTCACACAAATAATCCTAGCACTCTGGAAGACTGAGGCAAGTGGACTGCTTGAGCTCAGGAATTCAACCCCCGTGTCTGCTGAAACAGAAAATCTAGCCGCGTGTTGTGGCAGGTACCTGTATTACCAACTACTTAGGAGGCTGAGGCAAAAGGATGGCTTAAGCCCCAGAGTTTGAGGTTGCTGTGAGGTATGATACCAGGGAACTCTAGCCTGGGGCAACAGAGTAAGACTGTCTCCAAAAAAAAAAAAAAAAAAATCACAATAAAAAAGCAAAAATAATAATGCCATGTAAAGGATGTGAATAGACTATATATCAAAAACACATTTCTTGTTTCATTCAACATCTACTGAATGCTGACTAAATGAAAAAATAACACTGCCAATCAAAAAGAGAATAAAATTTTAAAAATCACTTTGCCTATAAAATTAACAATTAAAAATAATTCTCAGTTCTAGCAAGAATATGATTAAACAGCTACTCACATACAGTTTGTGGAAGTATGGTGGGTCATCATGAAAGTCTGAGATACACAAAAATCAAAAAATGTAAAGTCCAAGTGGACAGAAACAAATGAAGCCCTCCAGCAACACCAACAAACTGAGCAGGCTGAAACCTGCACAGGTGAATCAAAAAGTATACTGTCAACTGTGTGTCTTGGAAGTAAAATATTGGACCATAATACAGTCTATCTCAAAACTTTTGTAGTGACCTATGCAACTAATTCAAGTCTTCTGGAGGGTAATCAGCAAAGAATATCAAAAGCTTTAAAAGTATTAATACTTGGCTCAGTGCCCATAGCTCAGTGGTTAGGGCGTCGGCCACATACACTGGGGCTGGCAGGTTTAAACCCAGCCTGGGCCTGCTAAACAACAATGACAACTACAACAAAAAAATAGCCAGGAGTTGTAGCGGGTGCCCATAGTCCCAGCTACTCGGGAGGCTAAGGCAAGAGAATTGCTTAAGCCCAGGAGTTTAAGGTTGCTGTGAGCTGTGATGCCACAGCACTCTACCAAGGGTGACATAGTAAGACTCTGTCTCCAAAAAAAAGTATTTATACTTGTTCACCTATTAATCCATTTCTAGGAATTTAGCATAAGAAAATAACCAGAGTCATACACAATGACTGATATAAAAGAATGTTCACTGCACAGTTACAAGAAGAAAAAACTCATAACAACTTAAATCTCTAATGATAAGCAATTAAGTAACTTGTAATAGCCATATGAAGAAATATAAGCTACTGGTCTCATTTCAGAATATGATTTAGTGCCATGGAAAATTCTTTATGTAAGACTGTTAAATTAAGCCTGTAGAACACTATATACAATATGACTATAATTCTCTTCTATAAAAACAAACATAGATATATACAACCTGTCTTAAATCCACTTGTGTTGCTATAAGAGAATGCCGGAGACTGGGTAATTTGTAAAGAAAAGAGATTTATTTGGCTCATAGTTCTGCGCAAGAAGCACAGTGCCAACATTTGCTTCTAGTGATGGCCTCAGGCTGCTTCCACTCATGGGGAAGGTAAAGGGAAACCAGGGAGATGACATGGTGAGAGAGGAAGGGGCATAGGAAGCAGAAAGAGAGAGAAAGAATTCACAAGTGAGCACACACAAAGGAAGTGCCAAACACTTTTTAACAACAAGTTCTGGTAGGAACTAAACATGAGAACTCTCTCACTCATTATTGAGGACCCTGCTCCCACAATCCAAACAGCTCCCACCAGGCCTCACCAGCACCAATGGAGATCAAATTTCAAACAAACCATATTCAAACCATAGCACAACCAAAAACTGGAAAGCATATCTAACAACTGTTAACCAAGTTATCTTTGTGGGATACTACTTATTTTCTTCATTATACTTTTCATTAATTTCCCAACAATAATTATGTGTCATTTTTATAACTAGAGCAGTAGTCTTTGTGATTTACATCCAAAATACTCATTCCCCTTAAGCCAACAAAAGTAATTTCGATCCCCTGTCAGTGACCATATCCTGCACCAATATTAAGAAGATATCTAGTGTGGGGGTTTCTAGGAAAGGTTACCTTGCTCCTCAAATGAAAGGACGGGAAAGTGGTGCTTTCAAATAGTCATGTCCAGATGCGATTGATCCATTTATCACTCAATACATATTTCCCTAAACACACCTATTATGAAGCTGATACTATAGCTGATGAAAAGATAAATAATTTTTGGTCTTCAAAAAATTATAGCATAGGGGAGGGGCAAGATAGGGCGGACCGGAAGCAGCTTCCGACAAAGGCTTCTGTCCAAAAGGAAAGATAACCTCCAGAAACTGCCCAGTTGAGCTGAAGACTGGGAGCCCAGCCGAGAGAGAGACAAGTGATAACTTCAGGTCACCCCTGAGGCAAGCTGCGACTTCCAGAAACCAAGCTTCAGGCAGAAAAACTAAACTAAAGGTTTCTGCCATTCTGAACTTCCAGGACTCCCTTGCCACCTTACCTGATGCACCAGAAGCCTTACCTCTGCTGAAACTGAGGGAGGAGGACTTGAGCAGCTCCCACCCTACCTACCTGCCAGACTAGGTGGCCCACCAGGTAAGAGACTCCAGGGCCCCCACTGAGCCCCGGCCAGCCTCAGGCAAGGGACGCTGCCAGGACCCTGCGCAACTCCGATCCGTGCCCCACCAGGCCTTGGCCTGCCGCCCACAGCAGCCAGGAACTCTGCTGGGACCCCGCCAGGACTCCCCTGTACCCTGATTTGCACCCCACCAGGCCTTAGCCCACTGCCAGCAGCAGCCAGGAAGTCCGCCGGGACTGCCCAGTGGTACCAATCTGTGCTCCGCCAAGACCCTTGCCTGGCGATCTGTGCCCCAGGCCCGCCACCCACAATAGCAAGGAACTCCACTCTGCCAGGACCCCCGTGTGGCCCTGATTGGCACCCCGCTGGGCCTTGACCCACCGCTGAAATTCCTGCGTGTTCCGGATTGGGAGACCACCGCCAGCAGCGTCCAGGAAGTCCACCAGGACTCCCTCCAGGCACCAATCTGTGCCCCACACGGCCTGGGCCGCCCGGCTCCAATCCGTGCCCCAGGGCCGCCGCCCACAGCAGTAACGAACTCCAGTCCGCCAGGAATCCCGTGTGGCCCGATTGACACCCCGCTGGGCCTTGACCCACCACAAACAGGGGCCAGGAACTCACTGGGACTCCCACAGGACCTGATTGGCACTCCACCGGGCCTTGGCCCAAAGCCAGCAGTGGCCAGAATTCCGCCAAGACTCTGGTGCAGTGCCGATCTGTGCCCTGCCCGGCCTTGGCCTGCTGCCTGCGGGGACCCCGCCTGGCTCCAATCTGTGCCCCAGGCCCACTGCCCTCCCTCCGGAGCCCTTCTCCCATCCAGAGACTGCTGGGGGCACAGGCACCCGTTGCAAAGGCCACCGGGTGCCCCATCCCATGCCCTGCTGCTTGATCTTGCATAAGTAAACGGCTGAGATGTTAGAAATTGAATTCAGGGTCTGGATAGCAAATAACATCAGCAGACTGGAGGAAAAGACGGAATTAGAATTTCAAGCAGTAATCCAAAAGATGACCCTGATGTCTCAAGAATTCAACGAATTCAAAGACAAAATGACCAAGGATTTTGACACATTGAGACAAGAAGCTGCAGCCCTTAAAGATCTGAGAAATGCAGTAGAATCCCTCAGTAACAGAATGGAGCAAGCAGATGAAAGGATTTCTGACATGGAAGACAAAGCTTTCGAACACTCCCAAACCTCCAAAGAGGAAGAGAAATGGAAGGCAAA
>CAUYRH010049526.1:0-52733 GCA_963574655.1 Perodicticus potto | reverse complement strand
TATAGATTTGGAATATGTCAGTAAATTCATTATTAGTTTTTTTAATCACAAATATGTTTTTTCATTGGCTGGCTGGTCCAAATCTCAAGATGGTATGTTGCTAGAATAGTTTCAGATAAAATCTGACTTATGCCTTGTTATTTGATTTTTTGTTGTTCTTATTTTTGAATTATCTAGTTATCTAGGCCATATGTAAATAATCTCAGCAGTTTTTCCATCAATAAGTGTGTCCTTTCCTGTAAACATCTATTAAATTGAGCGGATACTCAAGAATTTTGTCTGCTACATAATTTCAAAATATTCATGACGCTGTTTAGTTATAAAACATCTTTTTTCTCTACCGAGTTTAGTTTTAAATTTTATCTTATTTTACATATACTCATAGTAATTGTTTCAAAAGCTAGGATCTATACGAGGTATATAACTTGGCTCTGAATTATTATATGAAAAGGATAGTAAAATGAGGGAATGAAAACAGACAAATGGAAAGTATGTTTCCCTCCCCCAAAGGTGAGAGCTGCAGGCAAGAACAGAGGCAAAACTAAGCTATCACTCCTGGTGAAAGGAAGAGGTGATTGGATCTAAGTAAAGCATGGATAATGATCAAATACATTATATTTTGAAAACAACCTCTCTATTTGAATACTTTGTTTCTAAAATGTAGCATTTTAAATTCATGCTTAATGTTTTCGATTCCTTTCAGCAATTTTACCCGAAATAAGCTGACGAGTTTGTCTAGGAAGCATTTCCGTCACCTTGACTTGTCTGAGCTGTAAGTAATGATTTTGTGTGGCATTTGGGGAAATGTTTTCAAAGGAAAGGGTAATTAAGTATTTTTTTTTTTTTTGAGTGAATGATGTTTGCAGATCTATTTTTACATCAAAATTCTTGAAAATGGGATGTCTCAAATTTGGGTCTCTTGGTCTTTTATTCCCTCATGAAAACAGGATTCGGTAATTTAAGAAAATAGAACTCTCAATAGTAACATCATGTGTACTTAGCTTAAATTATCAAGCTTAGCTTAAAAGCCAAGCAAACCCATTTGAGAAGGAAATACCAAGGGCATAACTCTCTCTGCTTTTGTCCATCCTGGGGATGGGGAGCATTGGAGGAGAGAGGCAGTTTTCCTCTCCACCCACCTTTTCTCTAGGTTTGCCATTGCATTTAATATTTATCCTATGTCGTAATTCCTCTGCTGTAAAATGATAAGAAAACATGTTGAAATGTGTTCCTGATTAACAGCTAGCATTTCCAAGTGTGCTCAATTCTTTGCGTTATCACAGTTAAGCGAATAAGAACTATTGTTAATCCGATGCTAATGCGGAGGTTTCGTGGGGTAGGACTCGTAGATCAGATAATGGCTTTTAAACTGTATGTTGCCTGAATTGTGGAGTCTTTTGTATGACTGTCCGCCCCTGAAGAAAATTGCAGGAAGTAGAAGATACCATGACTGGAGAGACAGAACCAGTTGATCGGTAGCAATAGGGGTTAATGATGAAAGTTTCAGCAGTTGGCAATTATTTGGCATACACTTAATTCAGGGAGTTGAACCAAGCGTGTTTCACACTGGAATAGGAGGGACAAACTAAAAGAAAATAGGTGAACTAGAGTAAGGTACCTGGTGTAAAAATTTGGAGCATCACAGCCTAAGAGTTTCTTGATGGATTAAAAATTATAGAGTTCTAATTTCAAATTCACGTCTTAATATTCTCCCTGAAGGATGTTTAATCAATTTATTCAAGAATTTTAATTGTCTACCTGTTATAAATCAAACTGACATGGCACTAAGCCATGGGGAGGTAGGGAGAAAAGTGTCTGTGTTCTAGGATTCTGTCATCCTAGTGGCAGAGGGAGAAACTGACACGGAGAATTGTACCCTGCTATAATAACCACTGGGAAAGGAGTCTGCACAGTGCGTTGGAGAGGCCAGCTGTCTGTGTGGTCATAGGAACATTGTTTTATTGATAAATGAAGCATCCCTTCACCTCTGCTGCTTTACCTGTACCTTCTTTTGACAAAGACTTTCAATTTTCATGTACTGAGACTCCAGGAAACATCTTGGATCAGCGGGGTTTAAACCGGTTGTGGGTCCCTTCTGCATTATGTTCCATATCTCACAGTTCAAATCATATTTTGGTGTTCGAGGGATAACTTGGATGCAATCAAGCAGACACAAAGTAAACGGGATTACTATGACCACATTTCTCCCCAAAGAAACTTGGAAAAGTCTCTGGGGGATCTCTGGGATTCTTAGAACCCAACCAGAAAACCACAGGAGTAAATGGTGTTGCCAAAGCCCAGGTCCTGTCCCTGTAGTAATCTTAAGTCTTGTGGTTAATGCTAGGCAGAGTCTATGTAACGATTTTAAATGGCCTCATTTAAAGGCTCATTACCATAAATGGAATTCATCTTAAATAGGCCACTGAGTATTATAAATAAGCATTTAAAGATTTTCTTCCTTGTGGTTTTTATTTTCCTTTTCACTATTTCCTCTTTTACCCATAGCAAGGCACTGGAGTTCAGGCAGCAAGGCTGAGGTCTGAACGGTGGTGGCTTTCTTTCTGCAGACTCTCCCACAGTGGGTTAAGCAGCTCTGTCTGGAGCTCAGTTGCCTCGCCCTCGCAATCCCTGAGCTGGTCTGTGTGCTGCACGTGTGTATGTGTCTGTGCTTTCACACGCGTGCACGTGTGGGAGTCCCTTCTGGATTCTCTCTCATGTTCACACCCACTTTTCTGCATCAATAAATCTGACTGTGGTTGCATAATGCAGAAAGCTAGGGGTGCCAACCCCCTGGTGCTCACATTTTAGTCTTTGCTTTGTACTTACCATCTCATTTTAAATTGAGATGAAATTTTCCTTCCCTCCTACTGAAGTTTGAGCTTATTAAATGATAGTACTCAAGTCTCTAGCCTGGTCAGAAATGAGGATGCTAGGGTTCCTGAGACTGTGTTGCCGTTGTCACTGGAGACCTTCTAAATGACTATGTAATAGCCATGCTAAATCCTCAGGGCACCTATTTTTCCCATGTTATGAGACATTCTTTTCTCTTCTGTATCTTGACGACTTCTGTTCCTATCTTGTTTTCCCTATTAATTCTGTAAAGATCTTACATTGCTTTTCATTCCTTAGCCTCTACAGTGGTGTTTGCATATAACAGAAGCTCAGTAAGTATCAGGTAAGTAAATGAATAATAAGTATTATCATGCTATGAAAGAGGTGTTACTTTCAAAATTGGCTGCTTAGAAAGAATTCAGAGTATAGTATTTCATAAATATTGGCATATTTAAAACCGAAAAAGAAGGCTGATCTGTTGGCATTTTCGTTCCATGTAGGATCCTGGTGGGCAATCCATTTACATGCTCCTGTGACATAATGTGGATCAAGGCTCTCCAAGAGACTAAATTCAGTCCAGAAACTCAGGATTTGTACTGCCTGGATGAAAGCAGCAAGAATATTCCCCTGGCAAATCTGCAGATACCCAATTGTGGTAATTTATTTTTAAATCAATGAGTTCTAGTTGCTATTAATTATTCTAATTGCCTTGGTGTGGCAGAGTCTGGGAAGATTACCACTACCCAGATTTTATATAGGAAAACCATCGGTGTCTCCAGTGAATCAGACAACATTTCTGTGCAGTGTGGAGAAATCGGCTGGGAGCTTTGCAGAATAGTGATTGCAAGTAGAATATTATTTGGAACGGATGATTTTAAAGTCCACAGAGAAAAAAGCACGCGGTTTATTCTTTTGTTTGTTCACTTTTTTGTTTATCCATTGTCCATCCATCCAAAAAATATCTGCTGAGAGTGTGCTACTTCACTGGCCACATATGCCCTTGATTGATGCCCAGGCCAAGGAGCTCAGGGTTGTGGAAGCGCCCTGGCAGCACATGCAAATGCAGTCCAAGCCAGCACACCCCCTTAAACTTGTCTTCCCGCCAGCTGTCTGTCTTGATGGGGTGCCCTCAGTCTGTCCTGCCATGTGCTTCTCCCGTGTCAGGGTTTAAGATTTCCTAATTCACCATCATCCCCTGCTCCTCTCTTCAGCATTTTCATTGCTAGCGTTTTAAAAGGGCACCTTACAGCAAAAGCAGAGCTCAAGTGAGTGCTAGTGAGTCTACCTGAAAGTGTTGTGCTTGGGATTTTACCAATATTTAGCAACTTACCTGTATAATACTCACATATCCGTGTTACTCCTCTGAAATTTGAAATAGTCAATCAGATAACACCCACACACAATTAGTTTGATCTTCCGACCTTCTGATTACCTACACAACAGACGGCTGTGTAACACATGGTTCTTCTCCATCAGGAACTGGACTGTTAACCACAAACAACAGACTCTTTGTGTTTAGAAGAATCCATTAGGTTGAGGTCTATTTTTATTTAAGAATAATATAGCTGCTGTTCACACTTAGTGAGCGTGTAATAAAAATAAAGATAAGTGTTTGTTTCTTACCCCGAAGGGCCTTAGAAGACAGCCATCACCCTTTCCACAGATTTTTCTGTCACAAATAGAGCCCTTTGGTTTCATCATGGAAGAATAAGTCTTTGTTCTTTTGCCAGCTTCCTTCAGCTTTCTCTGTTAGCTAACACTTTAAAACAGAAACTTTTAATATATATCTTTTCCTGATTGGTGAGAGGGTCACTGTGCTCTCTTCTGGTACAAATTTGCCCCACTGAGAGACATTGCTTAGAGGGACAAGAAATCCAACGTTGAGTCACCTGGCCTTTTGGCTAGCTTCCAAATCCTCACGGCTGTTGGGACCACATTGGTTCAGCAACCGCAGAGAGGAAAAGAGACAAAGCATCTGACTCCTAATTTCACAAGCTGCCTCTTAATAGATGTCTGCTTTGCCCTTGCCTGAAACCAATTCTGTTTTTTCAATTTTAATTTTTGGTCATGTTGTTTTGGCAGCTTTCTGGTAACTCACCCCGCTTTACGTGTTGTTGATAGGCCCTTGTCGCTGGTGCGGGGGAGGGGCGTGGAATGTAGGGAGTGAACTTGTCCTCATCTCTCCTAATTAATCTGTCTAGCTCCTGTAACTTTTTATTAGTCAATGAATTATGCGTATGAAAGTGAGATTTTTCAATCCACTGTCAGGAGGGCACAAATTTGATTGATTGATTAGGAATGAATTGTTCCATTCATGGTAACATTCACAATTCAAAAAGCAACATTCTAGAAGTATGATGTTAATGATGCTTTTCAAAAAGAACATTCTAGAAGTATGTGCCAGGGGAATTGACAGACTTATTTTTCTATTGTTTTGCGTGCTCTTAAATTATTCTGTTTTTTCCCCGTTAATTTTTGTTTTCTTTCCTACTGTTTTAACTTATTTATAATTGAACAAATAATATTGAGACATTTTGCTGCAAAAATACTTTCCTATATTACAATATTCCTATATATTTTTTCTTGCTTTTGACCTCTTCAGGCCAATAGTCATGGATCTCATATTCTTTTTAAACATTGCATGGTATTATTCATGGTAGAATATGTCTTAATTACATTAAATGTACCATGTTGATGGCATAAATCATCCTTCCCATTATTCATTACTACAAAAGTGTTTCAGTAAGCATTCTTATTTATGCTTCTTGTACATGTGTACAAGTACAAAGTCATTTCTAGAATGCACAGTAGGAACTAGAATTCTTGCTGTATGTGGTTTGTACATCAAAAAATGGCTGTATCAATTTACAGCTAGTTATCCAACAAGATAGATCTTGATATTAGCAAACTTCTCAGTTTTCCTCTTTTTAACAAATGCCGTATCATTGCTTTTGCGTTCCATTTTCCTGATTACTATGGACCATTTTATACGTTTCTTGGAGTGTATTTATGCTTCCGTGAACTGCCTATTCATATCTTTTTATTTTTCTGCAAGGTTTTTCTTTTTCTGTCCCTTCCTTTCATTGATAGCACATGTTTTTTCCCTTAACTATTTGAAAGTTATAGACTATATTTCTAGGGTTTTGAAAATATATATAAAGCAAAATATTTTCTGCATTTATTTAAATATGTATTTTCTCCAGATTTCTAAAATAATCCCCCAAGAAGACAAGAAAAGATATTTTTTCTTCCCTTTACTTCTTTTCCCAACTCTCAGATTGTTAACATCTGAGATTTTATTTTTAGATTGTTACCTGCATCGGTTTTTTTTAAGATCTCTAATTTCTTTGAATGTCGGTGACTTTTGTATCTGTCTTCTTGGAGTGTTTTTTTCTTTTTACTGGAGTATACCTTCTGATATTTCTTTCAGAGAAATTAAAAAATAAAATCTCACCTGATGGAAAGTCAGCCTGCATTTTTCCTTCTCAATGCAATTGGCTGAGTCAAAACACAATTGTCTAGGCTCAAAACTCTAAGGACTTTGCTCCAATTCTTTTGTATTCAGCCTTGTTGATGAGAAGTCTGAGGTCAGTCTGACTCTAAAAGCTTTGAGAATTTGCTTTTTATTTGTGCTATTTTTAAATTTCACCTTAATATGACTAGATGTGGGGTTTGAATTTTTTTTTTTTTCTGTTTCAAGTTGAGGGATGCCCTTTCAATATAAGGGCTCATGTCTTCTGTTCTGCAAAATTTTCTTATTAATTTGCTCTGTGTCATCTTTCCATTTATTTTTTCATTTAGGAATTCACACTGGGTGGGTGTTTGCACTGCTGGCTCCACCCTCCACCCCTCACAACCTTTCTTCAATTCTTGCCATCTGCAGGTACTTTCGTGCTGCCTTGTGGGAGAATTAGTTTACTCACCATTTTGCTTTTCAGTTATTTCTGAAACTCCTGGATTTTTTTCCTTTCAACCACTGATTTTTAATTTCTGCAATCTCTGGTGGTTCATTTTTTTGGTGCCTGAAGCGCTTTTCTTCAATCGGGGTTCATCATATCTATAGGGTGGCGCCAGCACCTAGCAAACTCCCAAGACTTTGCAGATATTGTCCTGCATTCTTTCTGTATTCAGTGTTTTCTTTGCCGTGAAGTTCCAAACTCATTGCTTCTTTTGAGGGTAACTACAGCTATAGTGTGATGCAGTGCTTGAAGTGAGAGGGCGGGGTGGGGTGCTGGGAAGGTTATTCATCCTGCTACTTCAAATCTTTTTCTTACCCCACAGCTGGTGGTTTGACCTGACAGGCCTTCACTCTCTCCTGCAATCCTCTCCTGTAGTTTTAGGTCCACCTGGCGCTGCCTTATTGGTGCAGAGAATACATGGGTGTCAGTCTGGGGCTGTGCTGCTTTTCTTCAGTCCTGTTCTCCTATCTTCTCTCGTTCGAGGGCTCTTCATCTTCTCTTACGCACCAACAGTATGCCTTCTCCTTTTCTAATGTGGTTCTGGATTTTAGCAAAAATATTATACATCATTTCTAGATGTTTGGGATAAAAGGGGAAGTCTCCAGTTTAGGGCTTTGTCATGTGCTAATTTTCTTTTGATGGTTTCTCAACTTGGGTTCTTTAACGTGAAGTTAGATATACCCAGCAGAAAATTACACTAGAATATGCTTTTGGATTTTAAACCTTTCTCTGAAGTTCTGTGTTGAAGAAACCAGATAATAACATGCCAGTATATTCAAGTTAGACGTCTTGTTTTGAAAAAATGGGTTAATAGTCAGTTGGCTTTTTCTTTTAGGTAAGTTTTAAAACTACGTCATTATGTTTAGGTTACAGATTGCGGAGTTTACCTCATTTCTATGCCTTTTTTCCTTTGCATGAAACTTTTTAGTTAACTTCAAATCAGCTGAAAGTATGGTGTATGTTTCTTTCTTTCTTTCTTTCTTTTTTTTTTTTTTTTGCGGTTTTCGGCCAGGGCTGGGTTTGAACCCACCACCTCTGGCATATGGGGCCGGTGCCCTACTCACTGAGCCACAGGCGCTGGCCCCATGGTGTATGTTTCATACTGGACACCAGCAGTTTGCCGAGAGCATGACCATTGCAATTAGTTTGCAATTTTCATTTCAATAGGAAAAGAAGAGTTATTGAGCATTTATTCCTTTATGAGAAGAGTTTTCTTCAAAAGCTTCCCTCAGATCATGAAGGTATTATATGGAGAATGAGTTCTCTACATTTTATATGCAAATATGCTCTCTCCTTGGTTCCTAATATACCTCTTGATCTTAATAGGCATTTGATGAATGTTTGCTGAATTGATCAATTAATAATACATGAAACATTATATAAATGATAAGATTGGATGAGGTTTTTAATATAATGGGGCTAGTGTCAATTAATTAAAAATAACTTAAATGTATTATTTTCACCTTCTCCTAATAACTATAGAGTTATTCTATAGTTTGGCATGTTCTTGTTCTTTTTGAAATTTCTTTCTTTCTTTTTTTTGAGATAGAGTCTCACTATGTCACCCTCAGTAGAGTGTCGTGATGTCACAGCTCACAGCAACCTCCAACTCTAGGGCTTAAGTGATTCTCTTGCCTTGGCCTCCCAAGTGGCTGGGACTACAGGCATCCACCACAACACCCGGCTATTTTTGTTGTTGTTGTTGCAGTTGTCATTGTTGTTTATCTGGCTTGGGCCGGACTTGAACCCACCAGCCTTGGTGCCATAACCACTGTGCTCAAAGCACTGAGCCTCTCTCTGAAATTTCTGTTCGTTTTGCATTTTGAGAGAATCTCATTTCTTTCTTATGCCTTTAGAGATTAATTGAGCCTGGGAGGTGGGGCTGGGAAGTTTAACTGTTCTGTTCTTGTTAATAGCACAGTCAAAATGCTTCAGAATATTTTTTAAACAGTCCCCTCCTGTCGTGAATTACTGTAAATTTACTGCTGCTGTAAACCAAGTTGTGGTCTGTTTCCTCACAAGATCCTTAGGAACACTTTATTAATTGTTAAGGAACAAAACATAGTCATATAAAATTTCCACATTCTTTGCAATGAAGGAGCGCTATGAACAGCGTGGTTCTGAGGACTGAGACAGAATCCTGTAAGTGGTAATGAAAAAAGGTGATTTGCCAGGCTGTGCTAATTCATCATTCCTTATAAAAATGTTCCTGCTACTTCTTTTAGTGTTTTTAAAGAAATTATTTGTCACATAGAATTAAAAATACATATTTTTTCTACTCAGGTCCTACACACGTGGCTGGTTTTCAGCAGTAGATCTGCAGTATAAGCCTTTCAGGCATTTCTCTTGGCTGAATGGGATTATTAAGAAGCAGTGGACTTTACACTTTAATTTTTTTAATACTATAATTATGATTTAAATCTTGTCTGGAAGAGAGCTTCTTCAGGAAGTGTTAATGGTGTATTAAATGCCCTGTTCTAAGTAGATGGCAGTAAGAAAGACAGTATTCCTCTGGGTCATATGAAAACAATTCTTCAACCCACTTTACTAGTAACCAGGTACCATAGAGAATGAGAGTCCCACAGTGAATATAAGGTGGCGATTCACTTGATGGTTGAAGCACTGCGCAGTTACTGTATAAAACACCCTTAACAGTCCGCGGATGGAAATCAGGCCTGCCTTTGGTTTCCTTGTTGTTTGTAATGACAATTTCAATTTTCTACTTTTCCAACCTTCAAACTTTTAGTGTAGACACTTATAAAGACATACGCACAAAATACTGTTCATAGTTACAATAGCGAAGATTCATTCATAAGTACCCAGGAGGAGAGGTCTGGTTCCTCGAGTTCAATTGATTTACTTTTGGTTTCAACCAGCTTGTGGCACATTTGCCTGTGAAGCGTATTTGTGCATACTCCTGCTTTTGTTTGCTTTAAACCAAGAAAATAGGCCGGTCGTAATTCTACTGTGTTAGCATTTGCCACTGATTAAAAGGAAATGCTGTATTAATGCTCTGTGTAGAAGTTTTCTTAGCATCTTAGCTGGACTTTTTTTATATACTGAAAAGCATATCCTTTAGTGTACTGCTCTGCTTTAATTTTCTTAGAGATCAGGTTTTATCCACTAAAATAAAGTAAACCACACCGTGGATCACTGTTTTTCTTTCTCTTCTTAGAATGCCAAATGAAGATGTTGTTTTTTTCTAATCTGTCAAGTGCTGTTTAAGTTTTTGTGCTGAGAAAGTATGTGGTAGCTGTCACTATCATGACAGGGCTCACATACACTTAGAAGCACAATTTCCAACTGGAGCTTGGAAAGTCGTTTTGCTAATTTTCTGTCATTTTTGCAACCAGGTGTAAAGCAGTCACTTCTAAATAGGTCGGGCTCATCTTGGCTTCCTTCCCAGTTGTGGAATATATCTGTTTAGGAGACAAAGACATTGGGAGATATGCCAAAAAAAAAAAAAAAAAAAAAATAGAAAGGTAGAAGGGGAGGTTATAGAATTCTAATAATCTGTTGAGAGAGAATTAACAGGTCAAGTATTTACTTGTTTTAAGTTCTTTATATGTGCACACATAGAAATGGGAGAAGACAAGAGAGCAGATGGAATCATAATTTATTTGAATATTATTATACACATGGAATGATGACCCAACGTGAAATGAATAGAGCTCATAAGCACTGAAGCAAGCTGAAAATAAGCCAGAAAATGAGCCAGACTCACTGGTGATTACTGAAAAACAAAACCCAAAATTGACCAATTTCATTTGTTGCAAAGCTGAGTTAATAATCCAAAATGACTATAGGTTAGTTTTTCTCAATTATTAGAAAGTGAGGACCTCCTTACTTTAGTGATCAAAGGACCAAGTCAATTTGGTCAGCCTTCAAGAAGTGTGCACTACTGGGGGGAAGTAGAGTCATATTGATAGGAGATTGTAGCAAAGAAGGCAGTCAATGATGAAATGTTCAAGGGCACCGGCTGACAGCTGTGGCTCAGGGCCAGCCCCCACTGCTTAGCTGCTTAGTTGTAGCCTTTAAGCTTTAACTTCTTTATCTGGAAATAGAGATTGTAAGGGCAACGACTATCTAGGGTTTGGGGGATGAATTTTAATACATGACTATCTCATATTTTGTCAGATGGCTTCAAATAAAAATAACAAAGCTACAACAAACTTTGGAACTCAAAGAAATTATGTACTCAAATAAGCTTTGGGAATGTCAGATCAATGGAAGTTAAATAAACTTATTTATAGCGGGACCTCTCAGAGTTTCTAATATGCTAATTGTGCGCTGTGAACATCTATAATTTCCTGTAAGGTTTTTTTTTTTTTTCCTTAGAGCATCTCCAGGAATAAGAGTTTGGTAGAGCACACTTTGGGGAAAGTTTGGTAGACTAGGTAACTACTCGGGCTGATATGAAGTTTAAGAATAATAGTTGTTGAAACAAAAGCCCAGGGAATAATTGTCCAAGACCCATTGGCTAAACTCTTGCCATTCAAAATGTGCAATGTGTCTGTGGAACAGGGAGTTTGTTAAAAATGCAAATTCTCAGGCCCCAACCCAGACCTTCTGGGAGAGAAGCTAGCTACAGTATTAACAAGACCCTCCTGGTAAATCACATACAGGTTCAAGTTAGGGAAACCCAGGCCTAACCGAAGTCAGCTTTTCACCCTGTGGTTAATGATTTTCTGTTGAGATCTACAGACTGCAGATCGGGAGACACTGACAAGGAGGGATCCTTCTGCCTGGGACGGTCCTCTCTTATCTCCAGGGAGGTTTCCCAAAGGAAGACCTGTGACCTTAGAGCTGTGGCACTAAGTATCAGGATTCCATTGCAGTAGTGCTAGCAGGACTGGAAAGCATTGTGGGGCATGGCTCTGTATACTATGCTGATTTCAAATGTTATTAAGCCAGGAAGTAGTGCCTGGCAAGTGGTTTATCCTGCCTTGGCTATTCATGCATCCCAATTTATTTTGATTGTGCTAATTAAACCTCAAGTGATATTTCAAGCACAGATTGTTTTTTCCATCATTGAATCTTTGACCAGCATATTAACGCTGTAGCATTAACGTGAGTCAGATGCTTAGTCATTTGTGGAAGACTTTACGTTGAAAAGAACTAGACTTGGCCAATTTTGCAGATTCCTTTGGAAACAGCTATGACAAGGTGATATAATTTCTCTGTAAATAAATGAGACTCACTTTTCCCTCACAAAATATACATTTAATTATTATTTTTTTAAATGAACTTAATTTCGAGGTCATGAATGTACAGTGGTAATTTATGTTCTGTGCTAACATGGATATGTGCAGCCTGGGAGGTAGCGGTGAGACCCTGAGCTTTGACTCAGTTCTAAATGTACTGGGGCAGTTTAGGAAGATGTATTAGACTTTTCCAAAACTCATATATTTCATTAATTGAGTATAAAATATTTACCTTCAAGATTGGTCGTAAGGATTAAGTAAAATAAGAAAGCCCTAGATAAGAGTTTCTAGTTCAGTGAAAGCCCAATAAATGCTAATATTATTACTTATTATAATTAAGTATAATATTATTATTGCTTATTACTAATGATAATTATACAATTTAGAGCTATTAATTATATAAGCTTAAGCTTGAAATAAAACTACATTAGATTTTATTGGAAAAATTAAAATTATGACATAACATTCCCTACTGACAACCTCTTTGTTTTAACCTCTCTCTGCTCACAATTTAACTATTAAGTACATTTATAGAAGGTGGCAAATTTGTCCCATAGTTTTGTACTTGAGGTGCTAAGGAGGGGGGGTATCTTTACTCCATCAGTGGAGTTTGGCTGTGTGTGTGGGCGGTGGTGGAAGTCATAGCTTGAGAATAAGCCCCGCAATAGGCCCTGGTCAGCAGATAAATCCATAAGTGCAAAGAAAATGGGAGAGAGTCAACTAAGCCCAAAAAGTTACAGACTGGTAACTTCTCTATAGAAAAGAACATTCAGGAACAACAACAACAAAAAGCTTCAGCAACCAAAAATTTGAGTGAAGAATGAAAAACCTCAGAAGAAGCTTTGAAAGGTAAAGCTGAAGAAATCTCCCTCTAAATAGAACAAATGGAGATAAAGGTAGTAGGAGAGGAAAGATTAGAAAGGTGGATGGGCTATCCAAAAGGTCCAACATCGGATCAATAGGAGTTCTAAATGGCAAGAGAGCATCGAATCATGATTGAATTGGCTTCTTTTCCCCTTAGTAGTATCTATAACTGTGTTGCGTTTAATAATTAATACTGCCTGAAATTGGATGAGTTATAACTAGTACAAATGAGATGGTTCTGCTGTCTGTAGGGATAAGATAATTGTAACAAACTTTGTACCTTTAATCTGGACAATGCAACCTCGCAGAATGTGGAAGGCTGTGCAGAGAGACGTGGCAGGGCTCGTGTTTCGCAAGGTGATCCTGGTTCTCATCTTCCTCAGTGGAAGGTCGGTCAATAATGCTGAAGCAGAAAAACTAAGAAGTAACAATATAAGCATGATATTTAGTGATGATCAATGTAATGGAGAGGAATACGAAAAGAATAAGTTAAAAGAGAGGAAATGGGGTCTTTGGGAATAGGAAATAACATCCAGTCTGTAACTTTCTGTGCCCCATGGGTACATGGCAGGGGGGTGGGAGGTGGGCAAATGTTTTACACACAGTAGTGTGAATATTTTTCCTTGGTTTTTTTAGAATTATAAACTCTTCAGATATGTGCCTATATATTTCTTTAATAAAAACAAAATGAATATATTTTTTAAAAGTCACACAGATCATATCACTGACTTCAAGGAGATTTTTTTTTAACTAAGTAAGCCTGTTTTTTATATCTTGCCTTGAGATGCTTCTTGATAAATTAGGAATTGTAATTGTCACAGAAATTGTGGCAAAAATCCCATTAGAGAGGAAAAAATGACTTGCCCCAGGCCACACAGTTAGTATGTGTCAGGTGTGTGGTCCAGGGCTTATTCCTATTTGCTGTACTCTCTCTTAATCACGGTTATGCTTTTCATTGCCCTGTATAATTCTGGGCGCTAGGGGCCTTTTGGAAATCCTGTGAAAGATGTAACATGTTCTTTATTGGATGCTTGTGGTAGGGAAGAGTTCTGAAGGGGCCTTACTAGCTTCTTAAACCTGGATCTTATTTGGTAGTCCTCTCCCAAGGGTGGGAATGCCATAAAACAGACTGTATAACTCTTGTTCCGGTCTGCTTTCAGTGATAAAGAGTGACGGCTTTGCCAGCAAGAATTGCATCAGGGTTTGTGCACAGTAATATGAAAGTGATGGGTGAGATGCTACTAGTTGAGTGGGTTAATTGCTGTCAAAGATGACTTTTTCTGACTTTCACGTTACTTCTGAGCTAATGATGTATCAAGTCTGAGGGACATAGCTGTTGGGGTGGATACAGTCCCAAGCAGAGTTTCTGATGCCAAGTGAGAGACAGTCTGAACCAGCAGAACCTGACATGTTGTTGTGCCCTCTGAGACCCATCTCCATGTCAGAGATACTGTGATTCAGATGTAGTTACAAGCAGGGCATGTACTCAATAGGTGTGATCATTTAATAAAGGGATAGCAGGATCAATACACGACCACATAGCCTTTGAAATGTGACGCTATGAAAACAATGCTCTACTGAAATATTTAAAAATGTTCAGAAGGTTCAAATTTTCGTCTCATAACAAATATATTTGCAGTTTTCTAATGAAAAGAACTTTTCACTAGATGAAGAGTCATTATGCTTTTTTCCCATTATATTTTAAATAGGATGACCAATTTTACCTGTAATATTTAACTATGACATTTATATAACTTTGAAACATCCTACCACTGCAATAGTTCAAGCTTCATGTCTTTGAAAAATGCTTTGAAAGTACATTTTCTTTGACAGTCTGACTCTTTGGAAATCTAGGTCTGGTAGTGTGTTAGAGGTATAAATTATTTAATGCAAAAAAGAAAGATTTTTGCAAAAGAAATTTAGATGCATCTCTTACCCTTTTGTGTTTATAAGTATATAAAAATGGAGGGGAGGAGAGGGAGAAGGAGAGAAGGGAGGACATAAAAGATACACAATGGCAGCTCACAGGTACAAAGCCTAGTAGGGCGGTGCCTGTGGCTCAGGGAGTAGGGTGCCAGCCCCATATACCAAGGGTGGCGGGTTCAAACCCGGCTCCGGCCGAACTGCATCAAAAATTAGCCGGATGCTGTGGTGGGCGCCTGTGGTCCCAGCTATTTGGGAGGCTGAGGCAAGAGAATTGCCTAAGCCCAAGAGCTGGAGGTTGCTGTGAGCTGTGACTCCGCAGCACTCTACCGAGGGCGATAGAGTGAGACTCTGTCTCTACAACAACAACAACAACAAAAATGGATTAGTACCTATAGAACAGAAAATGAAATGGAAGACCCTTCTATATACTCGTATTTCTTTTTCCCCAAGGAATGTGCATAATTTATTTTCAAATCTGATTACAGCACATTTTTTGCTCCACATTAAATCTATAAAGCTTATCAACCTGGTACTTTTTCAGATCAACATAAATCAGTCCCAGAAAGTAAATAATGATTGATTTTAAAGTGTAAGGAGTTTTCATTTCGTAGTTATTCTTTTGATACTGGATTTAACTGTTTGTATATGTCTTTGCTTGCTTGTCTTGTTCCACAGGTTTGCCATCTGCAAATCTGGCTGCACCTAACCTCACCGTGGAGGAAGGAAAGTCTATCACGTTATCTTGTAGTGTGACGGGCGACCCGGTTCCTGTTATGTATTGGGATGTTGGTAATCTGGTTTCCAAACATATGGTAAGGCTTATGTTTGTCTGTGTCTTAATAGACAATGAGAGTGTTTCAGAACTTGAGACTGTATTAAATCTAGCAATGATTGTTTGATATTTCATTAGGCCGTGTGTAGAAGTTTATGAAGAGTTCTTTCTGTTTATTCTTAAATAACAAAGGCAAGTTTCCATTGTAGTTATGCATGCCCGATAGACTGGAGAGTCTTTCTGTCCCTCGTGAGCTCTTTGAGTCTTTGTGAACAAGTCGAGGGTCTCTCCCTGTGGTCTTTTCCCTTGGAAGGTAGATAGGAATTTGAGGTTTAAGTCCACACTAAGCAATGGAAACGTAGAGAAATAGAAATACTTCTGATTTACTTCTTTGCCTGAGTCCAACTCTGGCAGAGAAGCTTTTCTAATGTCGTATATTTTTTTCTCTAGTTAGAAGAAATGCCAAATTTTGTCACTTTGGGATCGATCCTAATCAAGATTATTGTTGTCTGTTAATTCATTTTTAGAATGAAACAATCAACACACAGGGCTCCTTAAGGATAACTAACATTTCATCTGATGACAGTGGAAAGCAAATCTCTTGTGTGGCAGAAAATCTTGTAGGAGAAGATCAGGATTCTGTGAACCTCACTGTGCATTGTACGTAATCACACTGGCATGTGTTTTACTAAGCCAATGACCGTGGACATGCCTACATTTGGTGCTGGGGTACTCTAGGTGTTAAGTTTGTTAAAAAAAATTTATGCACTGTTTCATGAATACTTAATTAAGAATCAATCTTTCATTTGTTTGATTGCTGCTTGATATCTCTTGCTCACCTTGGTATCTCTTGTTACCTTTCTTTTAAGCTTCTTTTTTGATCTTGAGCTGGCCATTTGTGACTTCTTCTGTCTTTTTTCTGACAGAACATGTTTTGAGCTGGTTGTTCCCTCTTTTTTAATGTTTTAGCTTAAATTCCCATAAGCCAGCTTCTAAAATATTTTCCTCTATAAAAGCAATATGATGTTTTAAGGTTATGATACCTAAATATTTCTAGCTGTTCACAAGTACGTAAGTATACTGTTAATGCAATAAAACCTCATTAATTTGATATTAAGTTTCTGAGAAGAGGTAGGAGATGCCCTATTTAAATTATCAAAAATTATAATCACCTGCAGAAAACTGGAATTATTGTTTTAAATTTCTGTATACACTTAAACTAAGATAAAAGATTATTCTTCTTCATTAAGCATAAGAACATTATTTTTCATTATTATAAATAATACAGCCTGTATCTTAAAATTTTGGATTGTGGCATTTGGAGCGAATGTATATTCAATAAAAACCATACAGACACTTCATATCATTGCAAATTCTGGGCTGACACAGTAGAAATTAATGAGGTTTTACACTGTTTAGATTAGGATTTGGATGAGAAAAATGTGAATTGGCATGTGTGTAAGCATTTGTCCACATTTAACACATGTAGACCCATAGCCATACACTGGCTAACACTCACTTGTAGCACAAATTTAAGTGTGTGATTGTTGGATGAATGATTGGCATCACCAACTGTAATCCTCTGTCACTGTTAATACCAGTGCTGTCTCCAGTGGGTACTAGACTCCTAATTTCTCACTATTTTGACCCACCCAGAAGCCTGAAGTCAGTGTTATCCCCACATGTATGCAACCACTTCCAATTTTATGTCCTCCAATCCTCACCTCACCCCAAACTCATTTGAGCATGGTGGAAGGAATAAGTGGGCCCTGGGCATGGGGGCCTGGGCTGGTGGGAGGAAGGTAAGTGTGGCCTCTGCCCTACTGTGGTCCTTGCTGGTTGGTTCTTAATGTACATTTTCTATTGGGCGCCTCTAAACAGACATGTACCTTATTTTGTATAACAGTTGCAGAGTCCCCCTAAATTGTAAATATGTAAACTGCTCCTGGCTTGAAGAATTGGTCTTATCTGTCAAAGTGTAGGTAAAGAATAGAAGGAATAGGGTAGGCACAGTGGCTCCTGCCTGTAATCCTAGCACTCTGGGAGGCTGAGGTGGGTGGATTACTTGAGCTCAGGAATTTAAGACCAGCCTTAGCAAAAGCGAGACCCTGTCTCTACTAAAAATAGACAAATTAGCAAATTAGCCGGGCATAGAGGTGGGGACCTGTAGCCCCAGCTACTTGGGAGGGTGAGGTCAGAGGATTGCTTGAACCTAAGAGTTTGAGGTTGTTGTGAGCTAGGCTGACACCATGGCGCTCTAGCCTGGGCAATAGACTCTGTTTCCAAAAAAAAGAGTGAAAGGAATAAATGATAAAAGTTACTAATAACCAAGCTAACCGCTGTAGAGACCCTATTCAGACTGTGTTCCCAAGAGATGATGCCATCAGTTTTTACTACTTTTATGTGATGAACATAAATAATCAAGGAGAAGAAGGGAGGGAAGGGTTGCTGCATTAAACACCATCCAGGACTTTTGCTCCAGATCTGTCTCACTTAGTAATCTTGACCAACTCACTTAACTTTATCAAAGTTTGGTTTCTTTATCTGAAAAAATGATGCTATTAGCTCTCAAGGATCTTTTCCAGTCCCTGATTACATAATTATCAAAATTAGTCCACATTTAGACAAACAGTGTTTGAAGGATTTTAAATGCTTTCATTCAGGATAAGTACTCTGTTAAAAGAGTACTTGATGTTTATTTCCCCAAAGCATAGAGTATGTTATTTGTACCTGAAGTTGGGAGTAATTTCTAGTCTGTTTTGGACCCCAGACATTTAAAGGATCGAAACATTGACATCTAGTATCGTAGCAAAAATGGACCATGCAGTAATGAACTGTGATGCTTAAAGAGTATTTGCAACTGACAATCAGTAAAAAAAAATCATGCTTTATAATAACTGATCAGCAGCAGTGACAGTCATTGTATTGATAAGTTTGATCTGCTTTAGAAAATTATGTGAGTTTAAGGCTTCATGTAAAATTTCTGAAGTCATTTCTTTTATTATTGAGGGAAGAAGTACTATAAAAATAGTGTTCTTCATTTTATTTTTGATGAATCTACATAATATCAAAGATACATATATTTGAAGCCAAAGTCAACTTCAAATGAACCCTTTCGACTGTAGGCAATTCCCTGGATCTGTTTGGAGCTGGTTCTTGTTTACAATGAACAGATTTGGAAAATGACTATGAAGCATGGGTCTTTGGTAGAGCAGAGAAAAGAGTCTTTCTGAAGCTCTCTGTAGGGAGTTAAATCTACCTTGATGATGATACAGGATATTGATGGATTCCAGACTTGCTGGTCATGTATTTTCTTAAACCAAACAATGTTTGAATAAAATCCCCTGTCAATAACCCAGAAATCTGGAGATGGCGAGAATTCTGAGCTTTCTGATGCTATTAACTCTCTCTTTTTCAATTTAGTTGCACCAACTATCACATTTCTCGAATCTCCAACCTCAGACCACCATTGGTGCATTCCATTCACTGTGAAAGGCAACCCCAAACCAGCGCTTCAGTGGTTCTATAATGGGGCAATATTGAATGAGTCCAAATACATCTGTACTAAAATACATGTTACCAATCACACGGAATACCACGGCTGCCTCCAGCTGGATAATCCTACTCACATGAACAATGGGGACTACACTCTAATAGCCAAGAATGAGTATGGGAAGGATGAGAAACAGATTTCTGCTCACTTCATGGGCTGGCCTGGAATTGATGACGGTGAGTACCTGAGGCTTTTGCACATGGGGAGAAGGTCTAATATTCAACTATTGTCTTGAAGCTCTGTTAGTCTTGCTCAGGGGTCTGTAGGTCACCTGGAGTGGATTTGTTCCCTATGTATTTATTCTTCGACAAAAGGTGAAGAAGCACCAGTTGTTCAGGAGACGTGCTTCTCATGCAAGTACAGAATGAAAGAGGACAACTGGAAATATGTGAGGCTTCTTAGGACAGATCCAGAGCTGGTGACATGTCTCTCTAGCCCTATGACATCGGCCAGCAAAGCAAGTCATTAGGCCAAAGCCAAATCAAGAGGCAGAGAATTGTACTCCTTCTAAGGAGATGATGAGGGAGTGAATAATTTTGAATAGGAATCTATATAGGATTAATTACTGTAGAGTGCATGAGTATTTCATGAGAAAAGGATTATCATCATCATGATCACAAGTATCTAATGAGATTTTGTACCCACGATGACAACACTCATGCAAAAAGCAAGTGAGCAAATGAATTGTGTTTGGTTGGCTTATGCGATATTTGGGTTTTAATTTCTAGCCCCTATCCAATGGAATGGAGAATCCTGCTTTCTTATCCATAGGTAGGGAACTGGTATTTAGACTGTTTTACTTACCTGTATTGACTTAATTGAGCCATTTTCTTATCCTGATCTGTTTTTCTGGGAGTGATAATGCTACCTATTTACAGTTTGGACTGGGGAAGGATCACTAGCATCAGAGGTCTAATCTGTGGCCACCAGGACAGTGTCACTGTGAGCTAACAGTGAGACAGTCATTGTGCTCTCCCTTGCTTCAGATAATGTCCTTCAGTGGAATATTCTTACTTGCTCGATCTTGTTTTCCAAATGCTTGCTATCATTATGGAGGCTGAGGCTGGTATTTGGATGTTAGCACCTGCTCATGAGTCCCTCACAGTAACAACCTTGAGTTAGTCAAAGTCACACAGAGATGATAGAGAGAAGGGAAAATAGAAACCTGGGACCTATGGGGCAGGGTCTGCTTGGGCCACAGGTAACTGTGTGGCTCACCGGGTACACTGCAAAGGCAACCCATGCAAAGTCATCTCTGCCACATAGTCATGGAGAATGCAGTGTCTCCGTTACATAATAAGCTCCAATAACCTGGTATTTGCTAAACATCTTTTTAAATGCTCAGGCTTCCTTAGCGTGTCCAAAATGTGATTTGAATTATGTAAGTTTGATTTACAAACAGCCATTCAGGAGCACATAAAACAAGCTATGTTTGGATGCAATACCCAGCCACCCCTGGCTGCTGTTGTCTTTTGCATTAAATCTTCCTCTTAATTGGGAGTTTAGAAGCCTTTGCTGCATAGGAGACCTGCTTCTTATGCAGTTTCTTGGCTCTAGTTGCTGTTGTAAGTCTTTAGATTACTGTGTTTCCTCCTGCACGTTTGAGAGAATAACAACTTCATAGTTAAATCTAGACACTCTGATTTGGGACAATGGCTGTTAGTCTGTTATTAAATAAACTTTTTATTTATGAATAATTTTAGATTTGCAGAGATATTGCAAAGGTAGTACAGAGAGTTCCCAGATATTGACCCACCCCCACTATTAACATCTTACCTTACTGTAGTACATTTGTCACAACTAATACACTAATAAAGGCACATTACTGATAACTGAGATTTACACTTTATTTGCATTTCACCTATGGCCCTTTCAAACTATCAAGGGTGAAACTTGATTCAGGGGGAAGCACTGGAGTTTGAAAGCTATCCGAAATGATCTGTGTCCTCTGATATATGCGCAGTACTTACTGTTAGTGTAAAGCCAGTAGCTTCTGTTTGAGGTCGGATTTTGACATATTTTCTTTTGAACATTTCTATACAGCACTAATATTTATTTATTTATTTTTTTTTTTAAAGAGATAGTCTCACTTTGTTGCCCTCGGTAAAATGCCCTGGCGTCACAGCTCACAGCAACCTCTAGCTCTTGGGCTTAGGTGCTATTCTCTTGCCTCAGCCTCCCAAGTAGCTGGGACTACAGGCACCTGCCACAACACCCGGCTATTTTTTTTTTTCCATGTTGTTGTAGTTTGGCCAGGGTTGAGTTCGAACCCGCCACCCTCGGTATATTGGTCTGGTGCCTTACTCACTGAGCCACAAGCGCCGCCTAGCACTAATATTTCATAGAGCTGAACTCCTATTATCCACACGTCCTCATTTTTATTGATGTCTCTGTTCATTTTAACGTAGTGATGGGAAAAAATATTGTCCGGTGTAAGAATAACTTGGAGTCTCTCAAATATTCCCTTTAAAAGGCATAATTTATTTTTATATAAAATAAAAATTAAACTAAATTTTATAGAGATGGATTTTTCCTCTCTTTTTCTTTTCTTGTTCATTTATTCATTTTTATTGTCTTTAAAGTACACATTTGCTTTTAGAAAAGAAGGATTTTTTTCCTTTGACTATTTACCCAAATACCATCCATTTAAGGAATAATAAATGAAAGTGGAAATGAAGGAGACTTGGCCCAGGGTAAAGGTAAATGTAAATCACTCTACTGGGCCATAAACCAGTGTGACCAATTAGATATTGGTCTCACTCGGCTTGGAGGGAGGATTTTTGTAGGTATTTATGAGATTCACAGCCATAGCATGCAGATAATGACCTTTCTTAGAATCAGTTCTTTTCTCGCCTGTCTGCCTTTAAAACTAAAGGAAAATAAACAAATAGCAAAAGAAGAAGAAAAAAATGCTGACCTACAGATACATTGCATGTTAAGAACAAGCTTGGCCTTATATTCCAGCAGTATTTCTGCTGTCATCATGTAGTAATTGATGAAGAAGTTTGGCTCTCACAAATATTTTTGATAAAAGTTTCATTTTTCCCCCCAGTTGTTTTGATGGGATCCTCCTTTTTCTTTTTTTTTTTTACGTTGCAAGTTTCCTGTCCTGGCTTACAAGGAAGCAGGCAGCCTGGGCTCTCCCTGACGCTGGCTGCCTTTTCACACAAAGCCAGAAGAATCAATGTGGCAGCTCTTGGGCCCTTTAGAGTGTGTGCATCTTACTCAGCGTAGAACCAAGATTTTCATGGGATGGCCGCTTAGCTTAGGAATTCGCTTTTGAAAACAGAGAATGAAGAATATTGAAATAAATGGAAATGTGAATAATAAACAGTAAACCAGAAGTTTCTCAAACAAAACTGGTGAGGATGGAAGAGGGTGGACTGATGAGACATAATGACTCCTGATAACCTTTACTTCCTCATGTGAACACTGGGACAGCTTGACAGACCTCTGCTTTCCACTTGGAGGAAGCCTGAGCTTGATGCAGCATCAGCCCAGGCCAAGGTAGTGCCTTTCATAAGGTGTGAGGATGGGAGGCAGGTTTTAAAGGAGAGAGGTCCAGCAAACCAAGATTCTTGTGTGATGTTTTCTGAGTGAGCTGGGGCCCTACAGACTCTACCACTACCCCATTGAGGGCACTAATGTGGAAGGACAGGTGCTATCAGATCTTTAGATGTCAGCAGGACCCCAGACACCAAGCCAATGCCTTCCCCATCTGTTGATCACTGGGAACCTGGCCAATAGCTGAGAAAGGGAGAAAAGACTTTCCCAGACTCCAGACCTTAAAGTGATCATTTTGGATTCCACATTGAAGAACTTAACTCAGTGTTGCTTAGATTGGGGTTCTGTTTAAAGCAACTTTCATCAGAATGAAATCTCGAGAACTGTAGTGTCCATCTTTCCAGCACACTGCAAAGCCTAACTTGTGACAATCAAACTGCAGTATTATTTTTCTTTTCCATTGTCCCTTTACAATGGACTTACAGTCATCTTCCTGGGCTCCCAGAGCAGTAGCTTGTAGCACTTCATTGCACATTACAATCAACTAGAGATTTTTCATTATTATTTTGATTACATTTTTAATACACATTCTGGTACCTGCCGTTAGCAAGTGTGATTCAGTGGCTCCCGGATGAGATTTATTTAGGATTTGGAAGTTCTTGTTTTTAAGATTTCCCAGTGTTTTCAGTGAGTAACCAAGGTGAGCCTCACTGCCTTAGAGGAGAACTCAGCCATGTAAAATTTTTTTGCTCACGACTGAGTAATAATCTTTTGGTCATTTGAGACTGCAGTCAGAAGCTCAATGAGAAATGGTATGTCCCATCTGAGGTAGAAATCAAAACTCTGGGCTTGACCTCCTGACCAAGTTCAGGCTGACAGAATGGGCTAGCAGCTTGAATTTGCTGCGGTTTCAGCTCCTCTGCTGCCCAAGTGGCAGGAAATGGAGTTGAGCAGTGTCAGGGAAATTTGCTTGCTAATGGCTTTGTGCTCTTGGGACATGGGAATGTTCAGTGCTGATGCTTGAACTATCTCTCCTGGATACCTTTGTGAGTTCTTGGAGATTCCTTTCTCTGCTGGTCTCATGATGAGAACAAACACACCTCTCCTGGGGCTGGTGGAAACAACTTCTTCCTCCAGGAAGGAGCTTTGTGTTGTTCGGGGGTCCCTCTGCCCTCTCCCCCAAGAGGCTCTGTTGACAGGACCTAAGACTCTCGACACAGACTCACCTGGTCCATAGGGAGCATTCATGATCCCTTGTCTTCTGGGTGTAAGGTCGAGCCATGTGCCAGCTGCCTCCTGCCGCTGCAAGGGGCTCGCCACTTCTGGGGCAGGAGTCAGGCTTTGTCCTCTGAGCCTTTTTCCTGTAGGGAACACAGCTCAAGCTCTCAGAGTGGCTCCATAGAATCCCCTTGGTGGGGTTCCTTCTAAGTCCTTCCTTGCTCTCTCCTCCTGGGGACCTCATAAAGTCTCAAGGTGAATCAGGTATTTTGAAGGATACAGATCCGGTTCTCAGCCAGTTCTTTTGTGAATCCCACTGCTGAGTGCCTCCCATTCACTTGGGTGTCAGTTACCAAGACAGGAAGAGTCTCATTTAACATCCTGTTATGCTAGAATCTGAGGAGGTTGAAAAATGTGTCAGCTCTCTCTGAATGTAGGGGAAACACAGGGTGCTGGGCTGTCCCTTATAGTGAGTTACAAAGCTCCAGACTACATGGATTCTTTGTAGGAAGGGTACGAGAGTGAGAACTGGGCAGTAAAGCCAAGCCCCTCCCTTTGTAAAGAATACCCTGACTGCTGATAACATGATGAAAAGTGGAGAAACACTTGGCCTTTCATTCCTGCCCTTTGCTCATGTTTCAAGTTTGCCTTCATCCTGGCTTAAAGGCATCAGCCAGCTTCCAATTCCTGGAGATATCCCCGGCCTGGTGTTAGGCAGGACCTTGCTGAAGATATGCAGAAATCACAGAAAATGAAGAATAAAGGCACCCCTTAGAATGTTTTCTTTTCTGCAGAAGCCTCTGAACAGAGACTGTTACGTGGAATAGGTGGAAGTGCTAAGATTTTACTTTTTAATGAGATAAACTCCCATTACTTGCTCTCAGTCCAAATGACTCATTCAGAGCTGATGTTTGAACTTGGAATCTTACTCACAGTTAGTCCCCACTCTCTGCATTATTTGAAGGGAAGTTTTGATGTAGTGGGAAAGATTTGGATTTTGGAATCTACTCTGATTTAATTTCAGATCTGAGTTCCATCCCCCACGACCTGTGTGGCTTTGAGTAATTTTCTTCACACCTGGGAGTTTGTGGTGGGATTTTCCTTCTCTATAAAATGCAGGGATCTAGCATGTACTTAGATGGTTGCTGTGAAGTTGAGCATCTCTGCGGTGCCGGGTGCGGGGCCTGACAAGGTCGGCAGGTGCTCAGCATTGCTCTCTTCCTAGACAGGTGTGGAGACTACTATATTTACGTTTTGTTGCCATTAGGGAGGGAGAAACTCTACACCCAGAAATGCTTTATCTCAGACTAACTTTGCCCTCTTATTTGGATGCTTGGGTTTGTTCAGAAAATGGACTTTGGGACTCTGCTATATTACTTTGTGAGCTTTCTAGACTTGGCCCCTTAAAGAGAAGACAAAGTCAAGCTTTAGTTCTAGAGAAGGTAGGTAAATGTCTCTTTGCTGTCTAAGCTATTTCTCTTCCCCCTCCTCATTTGGAATGGGGCCCAGAAGGATGCCTTTCGGATCTAAACCAATCTCCCACCCTTTCCCCTTTTCTTTGCCACGTGGTCAGAGATACCCTGCCTCAATATTTGATAATGTCATTTTTACTTTTATGTTTCATTGAAAAATTATCATCCTTCATGCCCACTGAGATTTTTTGACTCTGATAAAACTTCTTAGTGAGTCGTAAACCAGGAATTCCAAACTTTAATGTACCTACAAAGCTCCTGGGAACTCTTAAAATGCAGACTATGATTCAGTGGATCCAGAAGAGGGCCTGAGATGATGCATTTCTAGCAGGAGCCCAGATCATAGGGATCTTACTGGTCTTGAACCACACTTTGAGTCATGAAGATGCCCCACAGGACCTGGGGAGCCACTGGCAGAACTGGCTAGGCATCCATCAAGCTGATCTCACCTGATGCTCTCTGAGGATATCACATAGTCATATGATAATAGAATAGATGGTGTACAGAGATGTCCTCTAATTGAGTTTGGCAAGAAGTAGGATGAATTCAATATGTGGCTTAAGAAGGCTGGAGAGAGGAAATAAAAAGTAGAGACAGTAGTTTCAAGGACACACATACCAAGGAGAAGGTTATCTGAGGATTCTCCAAAGATTCTCACGTATCCTATTTAGCTTACAGGCCAAAAATAAAGACATGTGTAAGATGAAATTGATCCACTATGTGGCTGTCATTGGAATTCAATCCTATACATAGCAAAGACCTTTCATGAACAGGAAAGTGAGCGTAGAAGCTGAGTCGTGAGTAGAAGCGATGAAGGTTTCTTTTCAAGCAGACTTTGAAGCAGAAGTTAATGGCGGAGAGATTTCTTGCGATTTATTATGGGGAAAGGAACCTAGAGCCCGTGTTAGCATCTTCTGATCAGATAGCACAAGTTCCGTGAATTTTGAAGGTCAGTCAGATTATTTCTATAAACATGAACACATTGATTAACAGTGGATTCTCTTATCCAAGTCATTTCCCAAGTGATTTAATGCTTTAGGCTTGGAGCAAACCTAGCCGAAGCGTTGGATGGTAAAATACCCTTGCTTTAAAAGCTTACCATTCTTTAGGCAGAGCATAAAGAGTGTCTCTGTGGCCCACTCATTCAGGAAGAATGTCACAGCTCAAGAATGCTCATTCACACAAGCAGTGGGAGTTAGTGACTTATGCTTCCTAATTCAGGAGCACTTGTCTCCTATGCGAAATGCACGTCAGGAACCAACTATAAATATTGGAAGAGCTTTTCCCACAGCTACAACTTTCCTGCTGTTTTATCCAAAGATTCATGACGTCTGGATGAAGTAGAACTCTCCACAGTGCTTAGAATTGCCCCACACTGGTGGATTTAGATTTGGTGTAGTTAGGCCAAAGAATGTAGAGAGAGGACGTTTCTCCAAATGTTATGCGTTAAGAAAACATAAAACCCCTCTGGCTTCACACTGTTTGTTCCATAGGCCCTTTGTCAGGACCCCTTTCTTGTCCAGGGTGGAGTGGGGTGGGGTGAAAGGAAAAAGAATTCTATCTGCTTTTCTTCCTTAAATAACTGAGGAGAGCAAGGTTTGGCCATAGATTCATAATAATCATGATAATTAAGATTTATACTTAAATAGCTCTTTATATCTCAAGAGTACTAATGTTAATTAATTATGCTTCCCGAAGCTCCAGAGGAGTTGCCAAAGCCAAGGCTATTATCCTCTCCTGTCTTAGGAAAGATTCCTTTGTTACAGAAAAAGTGAAGAAACTCCCAAGGCTGCATAGCAAATTAGTGGTTCATCGAGATGTGAAACCCAAACATCCGAATCCCCAGTGTTTGGGGGCCCTGAGTTCAGCCTGCTGTTCCGAAAGGAAAGAAGAGATGGACCTGAAAATCAAAAGGCTGACCCCTTTGTGGTCGAAAACACTCCTAGCAAAGCAAGGGCGGTTTACTTGAATAGAGCAGATCTTTTGTATTGCTTTATCATATGGAATGCTCTGAGATATTTTTCAAGATCACACTCAATGGAGTCTGTAAATAGAATGGAAAGAAAAGTCTTTTCTTTCTTTCTTTCCAATATTTTTTTTTTAAGAGCATTAGAGAGAAACTAAAAGCTTAAAGGAAGGAAACAGATGTGTCTTTTGGCCTCCCCATTATTTTTATCTTGGTAGCAGAATGGAGAATGAACCGTACTGTCAGGCTTCATCTCTTCCCACAATTTATTTTTTATTCTACAATCATGTTTTTCCTTTAACTGTAGAGTCTTACAGTTAAAAAGTCATAAAGATTTACTCATGGAGATTTACATAAAGTCATAAGATTCACTCGTGAGCTGTAAATGAGATTAGAGGGGTGAAATAAAAAGGCTCCACTTTAGGTAATTTGAGAATGGAATTAAGACATGGGGAAGTGCTTGGGATTCGTGTTGTTGAAAAAAGAAATGAAAAATGTGATTCTGTCTTTCCTGTGTAGAAGCCTAAATGCCCTAAGGGTTCCTGTCCTGGAGGTGTGGACCTCACCTGGTCACTGTGGGTCCTGGTCACAAGGGTGGCCATGGCTAGGGTCCAGTCACCTCTGTCTTTTTCACTAGGGATACTTCAGGCTGTGCTCTGGACTGGCTCCTCCCTTTCTAACATTCCTTAGGTCAAGAACAAGGTAGAAGTGCGTGTGGACCTCAGGAGGCCCAAATCTCATGACAGAGCAGTACTTGACTGTCAGCAGACCTTGGTACCGGGTGGGCCCTCATCTTTTCCTAGCTGGGGAGGAGTTGCACCCCTACCCTTGCGTGAGCTGTGGAGGGTCTGTCAGTCTCCACTAATTTGGAGCACCTGTGGGGTGAATGGAGTTCCCAGATTGCCATATTTTATGCCACAGATTCCCAGAGTGAAGTTATAGCTTGATGCCATCTCTTGCTTCTGAAATCTGAGATTTCTGATTTGATGAAAGCTACTAGGGCAGCATTTACGAAAGCATAATAATGCTCCCTACCAGGGCATAGCTCAGGCACAGTGCTGCTCCTTTATCTTCTATTCATTCTCTTTCTCTTGGATTTTACCCCCATAGAAAAAACTGTCCTTCCTCATTGTCCTTTTGGTTCTGAATATCTTCAACGAGACTCCCTAACTTTAGCTTGTAACGGTACATAATAGGATATAAACACACATATTTCAAGCCCGTAAAAGAAACTAGTTAGAACTTAGACTTAAACATGGCGAGATACTTTTAAAATTTGACCATTGCCAGACATCTCAAAAGGAAGTGGTACTTTTTTTTTTTTTGGTCTGCATTGACAGTGATGTTAATAATTACCTCCCAACTGGAGTGTAAAAGTCATGGGAGATTTTGCTTGACTGAGAAGTTGCTAGCAGAAAAATACTTGATGGGCTGGGGTCAAGTGGAGTACTGTGGCCCTTGTTTTTCTTAAACTCTAGCTTTGTGCATGCTCCTCTGTGCCAGGCTTCCTAAACCTTTTATACCGACTGGCATTTGCGGTGGTGAGTAGACCCTTGTCAGACATAGCACAGTTTGAGAGGGGAAAAAAAAGACCTGTTATTGTTCCTCCCACGTTGTCTTTCTGTGAGTTTCATAATCTTACACTAAATTTGGCTACTCCTGACAACGAAAGTAAAGTGGCAGTATTTCTCATACATCTGGGAAAATGAAATTAGGAAAAAATGGTGCTTTTTAGAAAGTTTAGCTATGGCCTGATAGCTTTGTTGGTGCACTTGGTAAGAAAGACATGCGCTGATCCGAATTGTAAGTCTGGAAAATGCCCTGTTTTCTAGATTATAGGCTGAACCTATTTGTTTTTGATCCCACCCTGAAGCTCATTTGTCCATCCCTGGCATTTGCTACATTGGATTGATTTGACATTCTTGGACATTCTTAGGGGCTTTGTGTGGGTGGTGTGTTTGGGTGTTCTCTGTCTATGATGAGACAGATTAAACCTGTATGTCTTTCATATTCACTGAGGCCGTTTACATGTGTGGTTGAGAAGAATCCGGCTCTGAATCTTCAGTCTTTTTACATTCTTATGGAATTGGAGGTGTAAAAGTGATGGCGATAGATGCTTCTCTTACATGTATAGGTGTCCACGAAGGCGTGAGAATAATTCAGAGTGACCAGCTCCCCCAGTTTAAGCTGTGAAGTCCCATATCCAGGGAAACCCTCAGTCCTGGGAAAACGGGAAGGATTGACTGGGAGTGCCCTAGTTTTAAAACTTAGAGGGAGGGCAGTTGGCGGGAGGAGAGAGGGCAATTGCCAGGATCTCATGTAAGGCGCACTAAGTGAGGGTGTTCAGCACACCCCTGGGTGAAGGGCTCAACTATAACTTGAACTTTACCTTAGAATTGAAAACAATGTAACCTAAACATCTATACTCTAATATTAATTTGAAACAAAAAATTTTTAAAATATAGAAAAAAAAAAACCAAAAACCTCTTGAAGTCTAGTGTCTCAGGAATGAATCTCTTCGGTCCCAGGCAATCTAGGGACTGAAGGTCACTAGGTCACCCTAGTACAAATTAAGGTTCACATACTTATATCCAAATATTTAAATGTTATGTTTCAATCAAGTAAATGAATTGTGAAATACAATAGGTTATACCTTCCTGCCTGACAATTATATGTTTATACTGATGTTGAAGGCTCAAGTTAGAACTCTCAGGTTGGATGGAGGGACATGGAGAGAAGAGGGCAGAGTGAGATCTTCTAAAATCATAAATTACCGAGTAGTTCAAAGAGTGCTTTGCTCTCTTGGAGTTATAGAACCTTTCCTTCAGCAGGTGTAGTAAATCCCCATGGTGAAGGGGACACTATTTGGTCTAAGGCTTTTGCAAAGGGAAAGGACTTCAGAGAACAAGTGAGTGCCCTGCAAGTGACATTGGATGGGCTACCACTGGGACTTCCTGCCGCTTTATTCACTGAATTAACCCCTTAAACTGCAGGGTAGCTCTCAAGTTTCTTCTTGGGCTGTCATAACAGCTACAGATAATTCTGATAATACGTATTAACATATTGACATATCATAACTCAAAACTACTTTTAAATGGTATTTGGGATAGTGAAGCTCCTCAAAATACAACTGAAAGTTATTGGAGTCAATGACTTTGCATAAATTGATACAGTGCCATCACAGGTGGCTGCCCAGGTTGTGACTGCACAATTTTGGGTGGTGCCATTCACATGGTTTGTAATATGAAAGGCAACCCCCACCCACCCCTTTGTGCAGAGTGTGGATTACACGGCAACTTGCAGTGTCCCTGAATTGAAGTACGCAGCCATTCATTTCATTTGTTCCCTGCTAAAATAGATATTTTTCTAGTTGAAATGTATTAACATTCTAATTTGAACATTGGGGCCACTTTTATTTGGTTCTTCATTTAGACTAATCTTGATTATTCACTGGGGAATGCATGAACAGAAAATTGGCTCATTTCACTCTATTTTAATGGCATTTTCCTGCTAAGGGTTCAGAAGTGAAATGAAAACTGAGTAAGCTTTATGGTTTGCAAGTTTTACTGTTTCACATGGCAAGTGAGGACTAAAAGCATAGGAAATAGCTTTGGAATTTCATTTTGCAATCATTTAAATGTTATAACAAAATTTAATTTTATTTCCAAGTAGACTTTGGTGTGGAGACCTAGTTAGCTCTGATTGGAGAATAAGTAGCAAATGTTTTTGTCACCAGTTCTTGTTGATGCTGAGTTTTTAAAAAAATTTTAAATGTTTCTGGTGAGTCTCATGGGAATACCTTAAAGCAGAATATTCTGATCATCTCAGTAACGGCAGAGCCATCCAAAAAAAATTAAGTTGGTACACTTTTACATTTCTCTCTGACATAATATTTATTTCTAACCTTTTATATGTAAATGCTTTCAATAGAGGAAGTACAATTTCTGTGTCATACTAGGGCATAAAAGGAGTTTCTTCAAACTAAGGACTAGAACCCCCCCCAAAGACTGAATGGAGAGTCAAACTGTGGTCTAGATAACATTATGCAGGGTAGTTAATAATATCCTTCTGAATGCGATGGCCCTACTACATGGAGTTTGACAGTAACCCCCAAGGCAGGAAGAGAATAACAATAATAGTATGAAAATTATCAGTCTCTGGAATGAAAAATACCCCCTGATTGCAAGGAAAATGGTTAACTGTATAATAGAACAGTACAAAAAGGAAATAGTTATAGTTCATTGATTGCGGAAGTTTTTCCAAAGTGATTCATAAGTTCTCCTTGGTCTTTTTTTCTTTTTGGAGGGATGGAAGTTGGGGGTCTGGGGTAGGGAACAGATTTAAGGTGAAACAAAGCAAGAATGTTGGGTTTATTTACCATACCCTATAAAACAGTCTATTCAATTATAAAAACCTTCAGTGTATATTTAGCTCATTTTATTTGGCATAGGTTGTACATTTGTAAACACCAGATTCATGCTTACAAATATTTTCTGTGTTTTGCTTTTTAGGTGCAAACCCGAATTATCCTGATGTAATTTATGAAGGTAGCTATCATTTTTTCCTTCACACTGTATTTTTTCTAAATGTTTGTGTATAATGTAATAAATCAACTAAAAGATCCCTACCCCAGTCCCCCAACGTGGAAGGGGGAGACTTTTATCTCTAAACTCAGATAAATATATACACTTTAAGCATTACAGAGTCCAAAACAATATTTCAAAAATCATTCAGTATTGACGGCCGTATCCCCTTGACATTTGCAATGCCTGTAAATAGCACTTTCTCGCTCATGTTCTGTTCTTGGAAGTAGTAAATCCATTTTGCTGGCTGTAACAGACATTTTGTTTCCATAATTGGGAACTAATTACCTGTTTAAAAGCCATGACTACCAAGAAAAGGGAAGTGTATCAGTTTCTGGCTATGTCAGTAAACCCAATTTAAAATCATGTTTCTTGTGCAACAAAGAAGTTTGGCTTTGAGAAACCTCAAAGTTACAGCTTGCTCTAGGGTTGGTTAAACCACCCCTCAACCCTGTCATCAGGAACCCAAGTGCTCTTTGTCTCTGCATTCTCTTGCCCATTTTGTTAGCTTCAGTGTTGGCCGATTCCCCTATGGTTAGAAAAGGATGTCAGCAGAGAGGCTGCCTCCACTCACACTGATGAGAAGAGCTTCTAAAGGTGTCCCAGAAGAGAACTTTTCCCCAAAACTCAACCAAACCCTCTTTGTATCAGATTCAGGACCCCATCGGGTCATGGTCCCTTCTTGCCCTCATTATTGATAAGAGGGAAGCATTAACCCTCGACTAACTAGCTCCACCCTGGACATTAAGTCTGCTTTCCCTGAGGTAGACAGACTGAACCCCCTTGAACAAAATGAGGCTCTCTTGGGAATGCAAGAGGAAAGAAACCAAAGGCCCATTGTATTAGCTTTTGATAGAATAGTTCATATCTCCTTTGCTATTTTGCTCCAAAACCAAGGACATTTTACATGGTGTGAAAGCCAATCTTTGATTTTCAGGCTGCTTTCATGATCAGGAAGCCACTGTGTGGAGAAGTGGCAGGCTACATTTCAAGATGTGGCTTGAAATTTAAGAATGGTTGAAGGTTAGATTGATTAAAATATCATATTTACATATTTATTCTATAAAATATACCATTCTTTGATTTTGTGTATATATATATATATAAACTTAGCTAACTTTTTATTTTTTCTATAAAATGATTCTGTTTGTAGGCTTATATGTGTGTGTATTTAACTTGAGGTCCTTTTAACTGGGGAGGGAATTTATATTGTCTTTTCCTGCTTATGTACATTAACCCATACTTATTCCATACTCTTGTTTGGTTGATTTTATGCATATGATTTGTGTTTTGGTCAGGAATTATGTAAAATCATAATTCAAACATATCTCAAATTCTATCTCAGCATAATATGTTTGAATTATGATTTTACATTTTAAAATTGGGCTTTAGACTCCTTTTTGGTAACTTTAAGGCTTTAAAAATGTCACCTTTCCATTGCCTTCAGATCCCACTTGGATCTTCGGGCCAAAATGTCATCATATTAAATTGTAGATGCTTCAATGATTTACATTTTGCATGTTTGGTTGGCTGTAACCTGAAGAGGGAAAAATAAACAAATTAATTATAACTGTTAGTGTTTGAAATCAGTAAGTTTTAAGATATTCATAATAAAAATTATGAGAACATGATTTTTGACATTAAGAATGAAACAGCAAACAGAAAATAGATGTTTTTCTGTTAACTGTTTATTCAGAAAGGAACATTCTGCTAATAAAAATATAATTTAAATTGGATGCCCCGAGGCCAACATGATATGAGTCTACCTAGAGATGTTTAGCCGGGGCTGAGTTAATGAGGCAGCTTCCCCAAGATGGGAATTGAAGGCAATGTAACTATTCAGAATTAAAATACAAACACTATAAACAACATTGTCTGCAGTAAGTTTTCTAAGAGTTTTCTGAAACCTTTCATATGTGATATTACTAATAAAAACTTTCAACCACCCTCCAAAAGAAAAAATCAATCATTATTTCTATCCTGACCCATGTAGACTAAAAATTGATCCAGAAGATAGCACCTGCATTTGAGAATTTGATGAAATCAGAGCAAAGCTTTATAATTCTAAGTATTGTGTTGGTCTTCCCATTTATACTTCTGAAACTGAACTATTGGGGCTGGCACCCTACTCCTTTGAGCCACAGGTGCCACGCAATTCAGAACTCTTTTAAAAAGTTCATGCATGGACCCAAGTTCCATCAAGATACTGATTCCACATTTGTCTTAAGGGTTTGCCCTTTACTCAAATAATACATGTATTTACCTGCCCTGGGAATCAGTATTTCTTCTTTCAAATCTGGAACCATGTCTGGGCTCAGCCACCTTCTTGCTAGGCGGCCTCTATACTAGGCATTCAACTTTCCTCAGCTGATATTCTTCAGGTATAAAACTGGCAGTTAGGCTCAGTCTCTAAAGACTCTTCCCCGTCTATAAATCTAGAACTCTTAGATGACTGACGCCCTTTTGCCCTATGGATTTGTTTTAAATATGCCATCAATTAAGGGGTATATTCATCCATGCAGAGAAAAAACCCTGAACCAGGTCTAGGATCTGACCAAAAGAACAAGGATATAAAGATCGGGACTGAGTAAAGTCTTAGCACTGTGAGGTTGACTCAGTGGCCTGGTCGTGCTGCTCCATAGCCAGGCTGTTCAGTGGTTTAGAATCTTTGGGATTTGTGTCGGTTCATTCTGGATCTTACTCTGGTCTCAAGTTTGTTGGCAACCTAATGACAACTTCATGTTCCTTCTCTTTCTCCCTTTTCCAATTTAAGATTATGGGACTGTAGCAAATGATGTCGATGACACTACCAACAGAAGTAATGAAATCCCTTCCACTGGTGTCGCTGACACAAATGGTCGGGAACATCTCTCGGTGAGTGGAATTAATAGCTGGTTCCTAGCTAGGTCCTGAGCATTTTGGGTACTTACATGTAAGAGGAAGGTAGCTGCGTCAATAAGACATTTTATTATGCAGATGTCAATAGGGCATTAAAATATAGAATAAATGTTTCATATAATATATATATTAATCTAATTAACTCATAGTAATGGTTAGGTTTTAAAAAAGTGATAGGGATGCTATATATATGGCCTTTGACTTATTTGCTTCTCCCTTTGCATACCACTTTATTTTATTATGTATTATTATTATTATTTTTGAGACAGAGTCTCACTATGTCACACTTAATAGAGTGCCATGGCATCATAGCTCACAATAACCTCAAACTCTTGGGCTGAGGCGATTCTCTTGCCTCAGCCTCCTGAGTATGTGGGACTACAGGCAGCCGCCACAATGCCTGGCTATTTTTAGAGATGGGATTTCACTCTGGCTCAGGCTGATCTCGAACCTGTGAGCTCAGGCAATTCACCCACCTGGGCCTCCTACTGGGAGTGTAGGCGTGAGCCACTGCGCCTGGCCTGCACACCACTTTTAATTGTTAGTGGTTTCTATTTCAAGTGTCTGTCCTTTAAAAGAAGAAGCAAGAAACTAGCAGAGCAAGAAACCAGTTTTCTTATCCATTGACTAGACTTTCACACCTCTCTCCTTAAACTTGCAATAAAAGTTTGACGGCTCACCGAATGTAAGCAGTCCAGTAGACTGTGGAAGGGACTGTCAGTGGACAAAGAAAAAAAACATGAATGAAATGCACATTCATCACATAGATGCTTACATGTCAGTCAGAGATCTTAGACATGGATATTAGCAGCTAAAATACAGATAGAGACAGAGAAATGTGGTAAAAGAGACAGAAGCAGGTGGGTGAGTGTTTGGTCTCTCCAGATAGGACACTCAGAGGAGCCTTTGTGGGACAAGTGACATTTTGCATGGCTGTGCTGAAGGGTTGGGATTTGGACATGGAGGATGGAAGGGGAGGGCATTCGGGGTTTACAGACAAGAGCTTGCAGATGGGGAAACATGGTGAAAGGGCTTGATTGGAAGGGAAAGTATGTGCAGGTCAGTAGACTTGGAGATGTACAGAGTGGCCAGCTGGTAGGCCTTGAAGCACAGTCTCAGGTGTGTCGATTTACGGGACAGTGAGGAGGCATTGAAGGGGGAAGTCGAATGACTTCCCAGGGGTCTATGGTGGGGTTTCTCTATCAGTTGCTGTGGTGAAAACTGAAAAGCTTCCTCCGTTCTTCTGTTTTACTCACTGTCATACATGCACAGTCACCACTTTCTGTGAGCTGTGCCTCCTTATAAATTCTAAATCTGTCCACGTCTCTTCACCTCCACTGCCACATTGCAGCCTAATGCAGGGTTGGCGAACTGTAGCCTATGGATCAAGTCCAGCTCACCCCCTGCTTTTGTGCTGTTTGCAGACAAAGAATAGTTTCTACGTGTGTAAGTGGTTTAAAAAAATCAGAAGAATGATGTTTCGTGTCACATGAAAATTGTATAAAATTAAAATTTTGAAATAGAGTTTGAACTTGTTTATTTAGGTGGAACCATTCTCTATTTGCAGAAGTCTGGAATTTAATAATAGGGCAGAGAAATTTATAGCTAAAATCTCTTTTCCATGAAAATATTAGTTAGAAACAAAGATTAAAAAAATAGGCAAATCCATAAGGCAAGTTTGAGTGAAATGATTGTTTATCCATAATCAGCTTTTCAGGAATTGCCACCATTCCATTTGTATATAGTCTCTGCGGCCTACAGACAAAGTTAAGTCTGTACCTAATTATCTGCAGAAGCATTTCCTAAGAGGGCACTCACAGCTAAAGTATCCGAGAAGAGAATTGTCATATTATACTTTTGTTCTACACTTTTTTTGTGTCTTGTGACTTATTTAACGCTGTCCTTATCTGATGTCAGAGGCGGTGAAGTGGGAGGATTAGCCCACTTTATTTTTCTACCTTAATTCTCAATCTCTCAAAGTGGCAGTACCATGGATAAATCATAGGTTTTATACTTGCATAGACTTTGGTTTAAATCCCAACCTTGCAAGATGTGACTATATGCTGCTTATTTAATTTTTTCTAAGTTTTACTTTTATCATCATCATTATAACAAACACTAATTTATTATATGTTGGAGTAGACCCTATTCCAATCCCATTATCTGCATTTACTACCTGAGGATTTCCAAAAAACGTATAAAGGTAGAATTATTAGATTTCCATTTTATGCATGAAGATTATAAGATGCAGAGAAATTAAGTAAGCTAATAAGTGGTAAGTCTGAATTTTACACTCAGGAAGATGTCATGTGCTTCCTCACACTAGGGGATAGGTGTATCAGTCAGCGTAAGTTACACTGCAGTAACAAAAACCCCAAATCTTATTGGCTACAACCAACAAAGGTCTCTTTCTTGCTTCATTACATGTGTTGGCTGGGAGCTCCATTCATCTTTGTCCTCATTTTAGGACCAGGCTGTCAAAGCATCCACATTTTTGAAAGTTAGCATTTTTTAAATAGAAAGAAAAAGTGTTCCAGAGCAGGATGGAGCCAGGTTTCTTAACCTTGGTACTGTTGGCATTTTGGGATGAATAATTCTTGGTTCGAGGGGTCTGTCCTGGACACTGTAGGACATTTAGCAGCATCCCCAGCCTCTACCCTCTAGGTGCAGAAGTACCCCTCTACACCCTAATCCTGACAATTGCCAAATGTCTTTTGGGTGGCAATGTGAGCCCTAGTTGGGAACCCATGCAATATACTGTGATCTCAGACTAGAAGTGAAGTTCTACACCCTGGCAACAATAAGTCTTAACTAGTCACAGAAACCCACCTAACCACAAGCAAGCAGGAGGTACATCCTATGAGAAGAAACACAGAGAAAACCAGAAGTGTTAGGTGACTAGAGCTGGTCATTATCAAAGATGGGGATAATAATGTCATCTTAAGGATTATGATGCAAATTAAATGAAACAATAATGCTTATACATCTTAAGTCACTGTGAACATCTCAGAAAGTTTAGAGCAGAAGTTGGCAAACTATGTCCAAGTCGTTTTGTAAGTAAAGTTTTATTGGAACACAGTTATGCCCATTTGTTTACATATCACATGTGGCTGCTGTCAAGCTGCGCCAGCAGAGACAGTAGAGCTGGCAAAGCCTGAAATAGTTACCATTTGAACTTTGCCAACTTCTAGTTTAGAAAATTGAACTTTTCTTTGGAAGCAGGACCTTGGCTGAGCAAGACTGGAAGTAGATATAAGTGCTGCTTATATCTTTGTTTCAAAAATGTTAAGATGCTCTTAAAATAGCATCATGCCTTGATCAGCAGTGCTGGTGGCCATGTGATCACAATGCTCCTTGGACTTCTGTCTTTCCCACCTCAGGGTTGTGATGGGATTCATATATATGAGCATCTAACTCCTCCACTTGTGGAACCCACCTTGCAATTAATACCTTTACATTTACAAACACTTTTCTGGAGGGCTTGTGTCATACCTACAAGATAAGTGCACACGTCTTAAGTATACAATGCAATGAGTTTCACAAGTGTAACTCATCCCCAAAGTGCCCTCCTGCTCCCTGTCCAACTTCCTGTTCCTAGGGAACTCTGACTTCTAACAGCAGAAAGAGCTAATCTAAAAAAAAAATTTTTTTTTTATTCTGGACAGTTTCAAACATGCATTGTAATTGACTAGTAAAATGAACCCCATTGTATTCTCCACCAGCTTCAAAAATCATCAGCATTTTGCCATCCATGTGTCATGTTCTCTGGCTCTCTCTTTCTCCCAGTTGGGTGGCTAGATAGATATTATATCTATACCTATAACATACCAATTGGATACCTATTTTTATGAGCTTTAACTTCTTTTATCTCCTTGCAAAGTAGACATAATGGCAGGTCCTACTATTATTGTAGGGATGCTGAGGATTAAGTGAGTTGATAGGTGTAGATCTGTTATAAGAAGAAGCGGTAAGCATTCAGCCAATATTAACTGTCATCATCGTCATTACCATATGATTACAGGGAACTAATTAGCAAGGTTATAACTACCCTCTCGTCCTTTCTCTAGGTGTATGCTGTGGTGGTAATCGCATCTGTGGTGGGATTTTGTCTGCTAGTAATGCTGTTTCTGCTTAAGTTGGCAAGACACTCCAAGTTTGGCATGAAAGGTAAGAAGGGTTCTGTTTATTTTGCTTCTTATGTGGAACCGTTTTTGGCTTATGACTAATGCTAATTACTGCTAAAGAAAGAAGCAGCTAGATTTACGATGATTAGGTTTTTAAGGCTGGAAAAAATAGCAACAAGGATGTGATACTACAAATCCAGACAGAGCAAAATAATGTTGATTACTCAGCACTACCTACTTTCCCATGAGGACAGTTGTCCCACAAGACATAGAACTGGTTTCTTGAGTATCGAGTGACTAGCAGTGACAGGGACAAATAGCGCTCTATTTTTCCTTTTGCTCTAGAAAGGCAAGTGGCACACACTGGTGCCAGGATAGTCTGGACATGGACTTTGTGCAGAAAGGTCTTTTCTGCTGTGCATTCGATTCACACACCCTCAGTGGTATGCTTTTGGTTGCTACTGTTTTTCTAGATTCTCATTCTCTGAAATTTTAAACAACAGAGTTGAGCAGCAAAATAAGAATAGCTGTTGGTGGTACCTGGCAGCTCTGTGAATGAATAGCCTTTTCTTTTTAAAATGGCTATATTGCCAGAAGATAGATACTTGGCCTTTTTTTAAAGAGGATTGAAAATTAATTTGAAGTGGGGGGAAACGAATATAAATGTTCCTGTTATAAAAAAAGTGAAGAGTTTCAATAATTTAAAAGTGTTGTTCTGAAGATTACACTTACCTATTGGCTAATTTGTATAAAATATGTTATATTTTGTGTAGTCTCTTCAGGTAGATACTATTGTAAGTGAGTGGGAAAGCTGAGAAGGTTTAGTGTCTTAGTTGTGTTGGAGAATGAGTCTGGTGGGTTTCCTTTATTTGTAGGGTCTATTAGAATTACTGTCAATGTTGCTTGTTGACATGGAAGGGAATATTTAAGTTCTCCAGCACACACTGGGGTCTGGGGTAGATCAGAATCTTAGTTCTCACATTTCATCCTATTTTATTGGTGTCTGTGACCAAGATTCCCAAACCAGAGATGAACAGGGAGAGGTAGTGGTAAATTGGGGCTTTAACAACCCCCTAGAACCTCTCCCTGATCCCTGATTCCTCCCTGACTCACTAATACTTGACATTTCTTTAAGAGGAGAAAAGATCTTTCATTCTCTAATTATCAGTAGCCTTGGGAGAGAAACTACCCTGCAAGGATTTAATTCATCCTACAGGATTAATTCTCAAACTTGATTATGAGCCACAAGCTCCTGTAGGACTTGTGAAAATGTAGATTCCTGGGCCACCCCCCAGGGTCTCTGAAGTAGTAGGTCTGGAGTGGACCTGAGAACTGGCATTTCTGGCAGTTTCTGGGGGATCCTGAAGCTTCTATTGCCCGAGCATTCTTTGAAGATCACTGTTTCATGTCATACAGTAACATGGGCCACTGTGCTCTCTTGTGAATGTGGCAGGGCTAGGGGAGGCACTGCAGGCCAAACTCACCCACTGCTTTGCAAACCTTTCGGAATCCCCAAGTCTCAACTGGCACCACAGCCTGCTCTAGGCCACTACCTACCACAGCATTTAGTTTCTCTCATTTTGTCAGGTGCTTTTATTCCTTATAGGCACTTGGAGTGGATATCCCCAAGCATAGATTTCACTGTCTCAAAGGGCTTAGTTTGAGATCTTTTATTCCTTGGGGCTCTTCAGAGATAGGATGTGTCCATGTCCTTCTGGGAGCTCAGCAAAAGCTTTGGCAATCCTTGAACTAAAATTTAGGAGCCCCTCTCC
The DNA here is from genome assembly GCA_963574655.1 of Perodicticus potto. Classification (NCBI taxonomy): domain Eukaryota; kingdom Metazoa; phylum Chordata; class Mammalia; order Primates; family Lorisidae; genus Perodicticus; species Perodicticus potto. The sequence goes on along the minus strand of CAUYRH010049526.1, from coordinate 12,086 downwards.
ATCCTTGGTTTAGGAAAACCACTGGCAGAGTTACCAGTAAATGACAACCTGCTCCCTATACTGAAGGAGTGGAAGAGAAAAAAGATAGACATTTAGTTTCAGAGAAGATTGCATTTCATATCACACAACAGCTTATCCTGGAGGCAAAGACTGAAACAGTATTTTATTTGGATAATTTGGGTGTGATTACCACTAAAGCACCTACATTTTCTGTATATGACCCTAAGGGTATTCTTAATGAATTGTAAGAAAGAGTTTGCTTAACCTCGCCACAGAATTGGTAAATGACTTCATGCAGGCAGTATGTAATACACACACACACACACACACACACACATATATACATAGTAGGTTTTTCCTTCCTTATTCCTAAACATAAATAAAACTGGTTTTAGAAGTTTTGTTTCAGAGACTCATGTTCCTGCTTGGAATAGCTTATTTTTCTATTTTTAGCTACATGTCTATCTGTGGCATGATTATGAACAAAATGAGCCTGATCTGAGGTTATTGTTTTACAAGTCAGATGTTGAGTGGATAATCTTTGGGGATCTAGAAATTAAGATGTAGCTCATGCATTGAATGCAAATGAAACTGCATAAAAAGTGACATTTCCAAATTAATGTAAGTCAATGTACGCGAAGTGCTATTAGAGCTGGGATTACCACTGAAAAACGTATGTCTTAAAAAGGGACGACTACGTAAAAACACTGTTATACTTCCCAAAATAACCAGGCAATATGTCAGTCGTGATTTCTGAGTGTGAACTGTGCACAGTGTTGGCCAGAATTAGCCGATGTGAGAGGCTGATGGCTGGTGTGCATATGAGCTAGTCTGAATGCAATTCCTGCCCTCATAATCATCTTTGTGGAGGTCATAAGCCCATCCCTATTCTCTCATCCTGGAGACAGAAGGATGGTGACCAGCTCTCCCATAAATGCTTACGACTTTTTACCCATCCTTAGCATTTCATGGTCTAACTCAAGTGTTGACTATTGTGCTCTGTAGTGGAAAGCCTTAAAATTATAAACTGCAGTTTAACACTGTTGATTCAGAGGGCCCAGGTTAACACAAACCAGAAACCTCTTAAGATCACACTACAGCTCAATGCAGGTCCACTTAAGCTTTGTGGATTTACCTAATGCCCTAAACATTAGGCACTGCTTCTGTGGAAAGGTGTTCTCTAAATTCTTCACTAATGAGTTAAACCTGAACTTGAAAATCAGTGAGCTGTGCTGTTGACTTTGGAGATAGGTCTAAGGGATGGTAGACTCCATTAGGGTTTGTTCTGTTGATTCCCCATAAACCCAATAGCTGATGGTCCAAACAGAATAGGAAGCACAGATTGTGAGCTCCACAGTGACAGTGTTCATGTTTGCTGGTTCATCTTTCTTTACCTATTGCCTAGCTCAGAATCGCCACTCAATAAATATTAATCGATGGAATTATCAGAGAGAATTTTTAACTTCATCTGCTTTAGCTTGGTAATTGGAAAACATTTACTATTTGGAGGATGCCTAACATGTGAATGGTTGAAGGCAGATCCTAGGACTTTTCCAAAGTTTCTGTAAGGAAGAAAGCTTCTTTTCTTCTCCTTCTTTTTCTTCTTTTTTTAAAAAAAATATTATTCCAGATATGTAATGGCCATAAACAAGAGATCTCTTTGTCCACATTTTGCTGTAAGGGATGTTGACTTTTATACATTGTTTTAAACAATTATTTTTGTTTACATTTCAAGGATTCTCTTTGGCTTTTCATTTTGCACATGAACATCTTCAGTTTCGACACCCCTGTCTTTGAATATGTGACTGTGGAATATGTGTCTTTCCAGTTCCGAAGTCAGTGGAAGTGCTATGTTGGGGTCCATATCTTGCTGTTAACCTAGAATTTATCTTTCAACCCTGATATAGTTTAAGCTCCTTGTTGCTTGTGTCCAGTAGGCTACGGGCCCTGTTACATTAAGATGTCAAGAGGTAGAATTTCTTCCGGTCCATTTTCTCCTGTTCATTTCTCTACCTTTATACTGTCCTTTTGCTTTTTGGTTGAATATCAATCTACTGTAATTGCAGAAGCCCCGACTAATGCCCCTGTGTTAGTACCTCTGAATAGGGACCATTCATACGTGTGTTTAGGATGGAGGAGTAAAATGTGTAACACATGGATCTAAGTCTTTGTCGGCATTGATATCCCTATATGTAAATGCAGAGCTTTATCCCTTTTCTTCTAAGGCTGTCTCTGATTTATTTTAATTTTAGTTTTCACTGAAGTAGGGCTTAAAGAATTTTCCAGAGTGGCTCTATTGCCAAGGAATAGGCAACCAGACCCTTGAATGCTGTTGTGTTGTAACCAAGTCTTCTGTTTAGCTCTCACATTGCTTCCTGGCTCTTTCTCTCTATTGAAGACGTGCATATGAAGGGGAAATGGAAGCGTCTATGAGCACAAGGGCTGCCAAGTCTTTAAAGAGCACTTCACGTTGGGAGTCCTGCCCACAGCATTAATGGTGTACACGGTTGCAAAAAATATAACAAGCCAGCAGGGAGGAGGAGGCTTGGCATTCGTTGCCCTGATGAAGAATAGCTTTGGCTATCAGCTTGGTGTTACTTGCATTTCTTGGTTGAAGTATTAGTGTGGTATTTATTCCCTAAGTACTGAAGTATCCTTTGTCCCTCCGAAGTAAAATGTCTAAGTGACCCTGCAGAAGGCGCTAGAATGGAAAGCCTTTTCTGTCATTCAGTGTGGACAGCCTGCACGGATTTTCTCTGCAGCTTGGTATTCTTGCACATAAACCGCCTTATCTGAGTTCATTTCTGCTAGTTGAGCTCTAGAGGTTTCTGATTAGAAAAGACTGAAAAGCTACACAACCCAGGATGCAGAGCCAGGTTTTCCTAACTCCAGATTCAAGGCCCACAGTTTAAGTTCCTGCTCTTACAAATGATCTTTTAAATGTCTTTCAACAGCAACCAAAAATCTGGATATTTAAAAACAGTCATAAACATAGTGGGGCCAAAGCTAAAGGGGTCGAAGGTTAAAGCCTTTTATATGAGCTGAAAACAATTCTGGAAAATTTAGGAGGTTGAGTTTAACAGATATTTGGATGAGCTTTTAAAAGAGGGGAAAACGTGTCCAAAAGCCAGAAACACAGTTGTAGAAACATCTGTAAGGACAAACTCTTTTCCATACGCACCCTCCACTATTTTTTTTTTAAAGAAAAATAATGTCAAAAGTAACAAATGGTTGCCTTCTTGTTTTTCAAAATTTCAAGCAGTTTAGAAATATATAAAGTTAAAAATGGAAATTACCGTCACTTTGTTCTCTTCCTACTATTTCCTGGAGATAACTCTTCAGATGCATGGAGTATGTATAATACATGAATCATCAAGTACAGAGTTTCATCTTCAGTTCCATGAAGAAATTATACTACTAATCTTGTTCTACATCCCTGTAGATCTTTCTTTATCAGTATCTACCTTTCTACTGTGTTCTTTTTTTTTTAATTTTTATTTTTTATTAAATGATAGCTGTGTACATTAGTGCAATCATGGGATACAGTGTGTTGGCTTCATATCCAATCTGAAATATTTTCATCCAACTACCTAACAAAGGACGTGAAAGATCTCTATAAAGAGAACTACGAAACTCTAAGAAAAGAAATCGCTGAACATGTCAACTAATGGAAAAACATACCATGCTCATGGTTGGGAAGAATCAACATTGTTAAAATGTCCATACTACCCAAAGCAATAAACAATTTTAATGCAATTCCTATTAAAGCTCCATTGTCATATTTTAAAGATCTTGAAAAAAATAATACATAGTTTTATATGGAATCAGAAAAAACCTCGAATAGCCAAGACATTACTTAGAAATAAAAACAAAGCAGGAGGAATCACACTACCAGATCTACTGTGTTCTTTTGAATACAGTAGAAAGGTAGATACTTATACAGAAAGATCGATACTAATAGTAAAGTAGACTAAAGGTAGATACTAAAACTCTGATACCAGGCTACTTGTCTCTGAAACCTAGCCCTGCCTCTTATGAGATGTGTGACTCAGAGTATTTCATCCTCTTTGCCCCAGTCTTTGCACCTGTAACGGGGCAATGACAGTACCTACTTCATAGAGTTATTATGAAGGCAAAGTGAATTTACATGTGTGAAGCCCTTGAGAAACTTCCTGGCATTTAGTAATTGCTCTATGAGTATTTACTGTCATGATGATGATGAAGATTTGTGATTTATTTGACTTTTCTTCTTTTAACGAACATTTAAGTTTTTATCGTGTTTTCAGAAAAATCACTTCAAATAAGACTTTCTATATAAAGATAGATACTGGGGGATGTATTGGTGAGAGAAAAGATGTGTCTGTTTCAAATGTGAATAGCTTACCTTGCATAAATTCTTTTCCGATTTACTCTCACTGACAGTATGTGAGGATACCCTTTTGTTTATTACTCCCATTCATAGTGGATACAATGATCAATCTTTTATATTTTTGTCAATTTAGGTTAAAAATGATACTTTAATTAATAATAAAGTTAAGCATCTTTATTATGTGAAGGATAAGAAAAAAAGGTTTATTTGTATTGATGTGTAGATATGCTTTATTGATTATGTATTAATTTTTTATTGGTTATTTATGTTGCTCATATTTTCTAGTAGTTTCTTTTTGCTTTTTCATATTGTATTTTGGCAAACAAAAAGTTTTACCTTTTTACAGAATCAAATTGTCCATATTTTCCATTTTATATCTTGCTTAGGAACGCCTTTCTCATGCTCGAGTAAACATATTTTAAAAATTTCTTTTGTTAGTTTTATTTGTTTTTTAAAAACATAGCTCTTTAATCTTTCTGCAATTCTTTTTTTTTTTAATTTGGTGTGTACTAGTGCCTTTTTCAGAGATATATAGAATGAAGACATTTGAGCAGATTTTAGTGTGACATTCTCAGAGAGAACAAATAGTATCATTTTAAATTCATGGAATCAGAAAGCCAGTAATAAAAACAAAACTTTTAAAGAACTAAGCAATTATATCTTTGTAAAATAAATAATGAGTTTATTGTTTTTTCTTCTTATAGTGTGGGAATATAAACTTCACAAAATAGTGTCAGAGAAAATAAGTTTTCACAGGAACCTTTTTTTTTTTTTTAAACTATCCTCTTCTTAGCTTCAAACTAAGCTCAGAGTTTATCTTAGCACTCTCTTGGTAGAGAACAAAATTTTTCAATACCAATGAAGTCCTCAGAAATTTCATAAAAGACATTCAATGGAAAGAGACACTGAGTAATTTGCCAAATTCAAAATGTATCTAAAGAAAAGAATTAGCCCAAGTCTTCCTTTACTGTTATTTGGAGGTGCTATGAAAAGCTTTTTGCCATGTGTTGGTGAGGTGAAGATCTACTTTCCAAAGTTGCTGATTTTTGTGCCAACATTTGGGTTATGCCTGTCTGAGAACAGAAGTTGCTTATTGTTTGCAGCATATTGAAAATGTGTGTATAACTTTTAAGAATTGGCTACAGAAGGCCAGACAGGAAGCAGAAAAATCAGCATTTCTCCCGTTAGCCTTGGAAGTGAACTTAACCCTACCTTTTAATTGCCTGTCTCACCTGGCATCCCCACAAGCCTGGTGTGAGTCAGCGGAGAGCTCACACTTGCTTGTAATGTAGAAAGTACATGTGATATTCTTTGGGGACTCTGCTGCCAGTTTCACTGAAAGGTAAAAGATCCTTTAAGAAAGTTGATTTTGTACTTTAAAGTCAGAAAGAATTGTTGTTTCTTCTTTGGTCTTCTGTAAACTTTGAGGTGAAGTTGCTTGAAGCTCCTGTCATACAGATCATGGATGGCCTACTTCAAAGAGGACTTTCAGACTCTGAAAACTCTGGTTTTCCTCTTCTTCTCCCCATTTCTCTTCCACCTTTTATGGTTTTTCCTTCCCATTTTGTCCCACACCTCTGTGCTTCCTGACTTTATCTTTTTTCCTCTCTCTTTTGCTTTTCTTTTTCCTCATTCCTAACGTTTGATTTTGGTGGACAAGCTTTTCAGAATTTATAAAGAGGACATAATAACTTGGCTTAAATTCTAACATATGCTTTGATTTTATCTTACTTTATTCTGGGCAAGAATACTGAACGACTGTGGGAATACACTGAGCTCTAACTCAGCAGAACTATCACGTGGCGTTTTGGAAGCAGCCTGTTTGAATAATGCACATCTTTTGTGTTCGTAAGTTATTAACTCTTAACTCTTTAACCTTGGGAGCATTTAGGAATATGATACGGGGGACTTATGAATCCAACAAGCTCGGGTTTAAATCCCAGATTTCCCACCTGCTGACCATCATTTTTAGGAAACATTTTACACTCTAAATCTTAATTCCTCCTTGATAAATTCAGGGATTAACACCCATCTCTCAGGTGATTCTAAGAATTAAATCAGTGCTTAGTTTAGTGTTCGGCTGTTTGAACTAATTCCATAAGAGGTAGTTATTTTTAAGATTTAGGTTTAATACATCATTAAAGCAAAGATTATGGAGAGATACCTGTCTGAATTTATATTGAGTCTGAATTATACAAAAATGTCACAAATACAGAGTGTGTATCAGTATTTCTAGCACTATAAGTTGAATTTGTAGAAAAAATTGTAATTACACCACATCTCTACTTTATGGGCATGTATCATAAGGCCTTTCAGTCCTTAAAGACACTACCTATGAATTATTAAAAATTCTTACTTTTATTGTCCTTTAGATAGTTCCTCAGCTTAAATTGTTCTGGGGTTTCTGAGAGATGGTTCCAATGGATTGGTTCATTTGGTATGTAGGTTTCAGCAGTTTCTTTTGGGAGGGACATTTGCCAAAGGAAAGGGTCAGAAGGGGCAGAGGTGGGCTGGGGATGGGGAAAGCTTAGATGTAGAAACATGGGTTCATAGTCACTTCTAATGTGCTTCCTTTTTGCATGGAGAGGATTTTAGTTGTTGGTTAAAATGCTTTCTTTTATACAAAAATAGGCTTTAATTTTGATGTGTTTACAGCTTGCTCGAGAGGCAAAGAGGGATTCTGGAGAAATTAAATTCTTCCTCATGTCATAGCTTGCCATCCATATTATTATAAACATAGACCAAGATACCGCATTTCCTGTGAGAGAAGCCAAGTCTCAGATAGGCAAATAGCAGTGGAAGATCTTTGTTTTTATCAAAGCATCAACCAAAGTAGAAACACATTGGCTTTTTCTATGATCGTCTGGGAACTTTAGTGGCCTGAGGACAGAGAGAATGAGAAGGGTGGGGGAACAGAGTGAGAGTGAGCTAGCAAGCCAATGACCCGTTCTCCATGAGTCTTTTATAAGATATGAATATCCTGAATTGAAGGCACAGAATCATCTCAGCTCCAACTAGTGGCAGTGGAAGGAAGGAAGGGGATTGAGCTCAGGGTTAGGGGCAGTGTGGAGGGGAGAATGTTAAGAATTAAGTGGTGTTTCTATTTACAGTTGTGGTTGTCAACTTCAGTTGCCCTGGCAAGACTTGAGTGGACTGAGCTTTCCCCCCACTTGCTTCTTGGATCATCTGTAAAAGAAAATTACGTAAAGACTAGAAATAATAATGCAGCACTAAAATCATCTGAGGGTCCCCTCCAGCTTTAATGTCTACCATACTGTTACAAAACTACTATATAAAATCACACACTCACTCAAAAGGTCTGCCATGAACTTTGGTGAGATCCTTTATTATTATCGTATGTAATGACGTAGTTGTTTTTTATTTTTTGTTTTTTCCCTCAGTTGTAGAACCATAGTCTACTTACTGTTAACATATGAAGAGTTGTTTCTGTATGGTCAACACTAAATATCCTTGGATACATTTTTCAGACTTGGGGTCATCTCAAGAAAATATTCCCTTTGAGTTAGTAACAGAAGGCTTATGTTATTTTGTTAGCCTTCTCAGTAACTCTGTTTACTATTAATTTGCACATAGCATGCATCCTGGCAGAGGTACCCTTGACATCCAAGCTTGGGAGCCAATCCCAGGCTTGCCCTAGCTATCTCTTACCAAGTGGTGTGGGTTTCAGGGAGCAGTTCAATAGCTGGTCTGTTTTCTGACTCTCTGTGAGTCAAACTTCAGAGTTTGGCTTTGCCCTTTTGTTTGAAGTAAATCCTTGGAATTTAAGACTTTTCTTTGTTGGAATGCCACATACTCTACAGCCCAGATAAATAATTTCTATATTATTTACATGTAGCTTTTCCACTATGAGTATGGACAGTTACAAGGTGATTGTAGATATAGATTTATATGAATATCCCATAATAATCTATCCCTTACATTACACACACACACACACACACACACATCCTGTGTTGCTGTGGTAGAAGGTAGAAGAATTGGTAACATTTTTAGGATTTCATTGAGAATGGAGCAGGCACGTAATTTATGCATAGATGGTAAGATCTGTGACTTTCTTTTTCTATTCTTTAATAAAATACCTATTTTTTGGACTGGGAGTTAATCTTCTGCCATTCCAGGTAATCTCAGACAATTGCAGGTAATCATATAGAAACTGGGTATTTGCTCTGCCAGCTCAGGTCTCTCCCTTCCTCCCCTTTCCTCAACTTGCATTTCTGTTTCCCCGGAGGTGGTGGCATGTGGGTTCCGGGGTTGGTGAAGTGCCACCACAGCCCAGGAGGGCACGTATCTGTGGCCATGGTGGTCATTTCTGTGTGCTGGTGGCTCTCCATCTTCCCACCAGTTCTTGGCTGCCATCTGTGCAAGTCACAAGTGTCCCAGCTTGTAATCAACCCGGTTCTGCTGCTTTCACAGGCCTCTTTGCAAAGGTGCCATTGCAGTTTGGGGGCACAGAAAATGCTAAGCCTGACCCCAGCCCTCTGCCTGGACACCCTGCAGAGTATGTCTGTGTAATACTTTGCTTTAGTGCTTCCATGATAGGCTTGGGATTTCTCTGGCTTCTGGACAGGACTTCTCAAACAGGGTTCAGGATTATTCTTTCAGGATTGTTCTTTAAACCTGACTTGAGGTTCTGTGTGTCCCCAAGCTCCAAACATGGCCAAGGGATAGGCTGTAGGGCTTTTCCTGTCTATGTCTAATTTTTTTGTTTCCCCTCTTACACTTCCTATTTCCTTTGGATCCAGAAAGAATATGAAAAGCAGTTTTGCTTGATCTCATCTTCCAAATTATTTTCCATCATACATGTAGTTCTTATTTCTTCTCCAATTTTTTATTATGACATTTTCAACACAAATAAAAGTTGAAAGAATATTAACAATTAACAGCCATATACTCAACACACAGATTCAACCTCTGTTTAACGTTTTTCTACTAGCAAAAATCTTTCCCACCTCATGTTCCATGATTTCTAACTTCTCCAGCCTCTTTTTCCTGAAACTAAGGACACAATATCATGAAAGCACAAGCACAATACCATTACCATTGCACTGAAGAAAATTAAAATAACTCTGCAGTAACAGGTAATACTTGGTCTAGCTTCAAAATTTCTCAATTGTTCAAAAATGTCTTTTATAGATACTTAAGTTTCAAATCAGGATCAATGCAAACTTCACGTATGGCATTTTGTTATTGTATTTCATTGGTCCCTTGCAGCCTAGTACATGGACTCCTCTTTTTTTCCCTCCTGACAGTGACTATTTTAAGAGACCAGGCAGTTGTCCTGTGTAATGTCCCTCACTCTGCCTCTGATCGTTTCTTTGTAGTATTCTTTAATTGGTCACTTCCACACTGTATTTCCTGTAAATTAGAATGTATTTCTAAAGGCTTGGCTAGATTCAGGTGAGAGGTTTTGGGACTCAGAACACCTCTGAGGAAACTGTGTACTTCGTCTTGGGCCACATCTGGAAGCGTGCTGTGTGGGGTTGTTACGCTGTCAGGACCAGTAGGATCACTTTTTCAAGATGACAGCCACCAGGTCTCTTTGTTATAAATGTCACATTTTTCCCTTTGGAATTCGCAGGTAATTTATTGGGTGTTAGTTTGACATCTTGCAAATATACTTTTCTCCCTAAATTTGACCTTAATGGACTAAACATCCTTTCCTAAAAGTTCTTTAATTTTTTATGGGTTGCAGAATAATATTTTTCTAATCCAATTATTCCTTATTCCTTCTATAGCTCAGCTTTCTTCCATTTAAAAAAAAAGCATATTCTGGTGTTGGCCATGGATTTCAACTTTTTCATTCCTGTTCTGCCTCAGTGGCTGTCCCTGAAGGCATGAATGGATGTGTGGTATTCAGCTGCCCATGACAGGGAGGCTGGTGAGGTTACAGAAAAGGTTATGGTGACAGTGACTATATCAAAAATGATATTTTATTATAAGAGCATAATAAACCTGAGCACTTTCAGGAGTCCCTGCTGCATTTCATGGTTGTTGGTAGAATTGGAGACAGAGAGCTGACCTCAAGCTAGGGAACCACCCAGAGCCAGAGCGACCAACCCAAGGCTGCCTGGTACAGTGGATACAGGGCCAGAAGCCAGGTCTGGTGACTCCAGCTGTCATGTTTTATGCTGAGAGACTCAGAACCATCATGAGAAGACCCCACAAAAACTTATTTCCATACCATTATTGCTGCTTGAACTCATCACTCATCACTAGTATGTAATTGCTGCTGGATGATACTGTTTCTCAAAGCTGGGGACACATGAGATCTGCGGTAACAGGACTTTTTTTTAGAGATTCTTTGGAACTAGTATTTTATTCTTTTTATTTATTTACTTTTTCTTTATTAAGTCATAATGGTGTTCATTAATGCATTTATTGGGTACAATGTGCTGATTTGATATAGAATGTGGAATGCTTGCATCTAATTGGTTAACATAACCATCTCCTCACTTACTTGATGTGGTAAGACATTTATACCCTATTCTTAATAGTTTTGAAATGTACCATTGTATTATGCACAGTAGGTGATGTCCCATCAAATACCCTCCTTCCCTCCTCCCAGCCTCCCCTCCTCTTCCCCTCCTTCTTTCCTCCTTCTTTCCAGACTATAGTTATGTTTTAACATTCCTATGAATGTGTAGGTCGTTATATACTGGTTTCATAGTAGTATTGAGTACATTGGATACTTTTTTCCCCATTCTTGAGATACGTTACCAAGAAGAATATGTTCCAGCTCCATCCAGGTAAACATAAATGATGTGAAGTCACCATCTTTTTCTGGCTATATAAGTATTCTATGGTATATATACACCACATTTTGTTAATCCATTTTACAACAAAGACATTTGCACCAGAATGTTTATTGCAGCCCAATTACTAATTGCCAAGTCATGGGACTAATATTTAAAATTTTTATTTTTCTATATTTATTTTAATTTAGGAAAAATATACCTGGCACATCATACTTTGGTTTCATGATATTATAGTTTAGGAAGTAAAAGAATGGAAAAAAATTTTTAAAAATGAAGTCAAAGATGACCCTCTGGAAGTGTTCCTGAGAGTCATCCAGTGCACTCATGGGATGCTAGAGTTGATATTTACCCCGTTGTCACAGCCACTTGAGACCAGAAAGGGGTATGACCCGGGCTTTGAATTAAGTCTTGACTTTTTCTCAGAATCCTTCTCATCTTTTAGATCTGATTCCTTTTATCCAATCCAGTTTATTCTAAGACCCGAGGCATTACATCATTCATCTCCTGGCTGATATAATCTGAGTAAAATTCTCTCTCTTTGGTATCTCAGTTGCTATTGACAGGAAAGTAGCAGCACTCTTTGAAAACGCAATGTATTTTCAGGGTGACCAAACATGGTGGGACTTCTTCTATTTTCCCTCACCACAATCATTAAACACTAAGCAGAGCCCATTTCAGCTGGAAAGACAAGACTAAGTAAGGGTATAAGGCAGGCGTCCTCAAACTTTTTAAACAGGGGGCCAATTCACTGTCCCTCTGACCGTTGGAGGGCTGGACTATAGTTTAAAAATAAAAACTATGAACAAATTCCTGTTTTTTTTTTTTGAGACAGAGCCTCAAGCTGTCACCCTGGATAGAGTGCTGTGGCATCACAGCTCACAGCAACCTCCAATTCCTCGGCTCAAGCGAGTCTCCTGCCTCTGCCTCCCAAGTAGCTGGGA